>MU225025.1:1058402-1085627 GCA_018584345.1 Thuja plicata | reverse complement strand
ACCTAATATAGAATCAAAATACTCTGGCATTTGTAAAGGTTGTGCACTAGGAAAAAATATTAAAAGTTCATTCCCTTCTAGTGAACACAAGTCTAAAGACATTTTAGAACTTATTCATTCTGATCTAAGTGGGCCCATGTCAAGACCTTCCCTAACGGGATCTCTATACTACATTATATTCATTGATGATTTCTCTCAGAAAACTTGGATATACTTATTGAAGCTAAAAGAATCAATTGAAGTACTATCTAAGTTCAAAGAATTCAAAGCTTTAGTAGAAAATCAAACAGGGAAGAAAATCAAAATACTAAGATCATATAACGGGGGTGAATACACAGTTGAAATCTTTAAAGAATTCTGCATTTCTGTTGGGATTAAGAGGGAGTATATTGTGCCATATAATCCTCAACAGAATGGAGTAGCAGAAAGAAAGAATAGAATGATAATAGAAGCAGCTAAAGCCATGATGCATGACCAAAACATCCATGTCTCATTTTGGACAGAAGCTTCAAATACTGTAGTATGTATACAAAACATATGTCCACACTCTAGTCTAAAAGATATAACTCTTGAAGAAGCTTTCACTGGAAACAAACCAGACTTAAGTCATCTCAGAATATTTGGATGCCCAGTTTATATTCATTTTCCAAAAGAAAAGAGGACCAAACTAGAACCATATGGAAAAAGAGGTATTCTAGTGGGCTATAGTGAAAAATGCAAAGGATATCGCATATACATTCCAGGACAAAGGTTAGTTGAAATAAGAAGAGATGTAAAATTTGATGAAAGCATTACATGCAGAGATTCTAAAGATAATCAAAACTTAGAATCAGAAGAAGAACCCTCTACTGAAATTGAGAGGGAGAATATCTTAGAAGAACTTGAACCTTCAAATCTAAATGATGAAGATGTCTATAACAAGAAAATACCACTATGGGCAAGGAAAATGTTTGAAGAAAACAATGTGGAACCAAATGAAATGTTCCAAGAAAATAAAAGAGCTAGAATACAAAAATGTTATGCAGCATTGTTAACAGAGCTTACAAATCAAGAACCAACTGATGCTAAGGAAGCCTTAGCAAGTCAATCTTGGAAAGATGCCATGATTGAAGAGTATCAATCCATACTAAAAAATGATGTTTGGGATGTAGTACCTAGACCTAAAGGCAAATAAGTTGTTTCTTCTAAATGGTTGTTAAAAAACAAATATGCACCTGATGGTAGCATTGAAAAACATAAAGCTCGATTTGTTGCAAGGGGATTCTCACAGAAAATTGGAATTGACTACGAAGAGACATTTGCACCAGTTGCCAGATATACTTCAGTAAGAACCATCATTGCAATTGCAGCTTCTAAAGGATGGAAGATACATCAGATGGATGTTAAGACAACCTTCCTAAATGGTTCAATTGAAGAAGAAGTGTATATAGAACAACCAAAAGGGTTCACTACACATGACAAAACACATTATGTCTACAAACTTAAAAGGGCTCTCTATGGACTAAAACAAGACCCTAGAGCTTGGTATGCAAGAATAGACAACTATCTAACTAAACTAGGATACTCCAAGAATGAGGCAGATCCTAACATTTATTTCAAAACTTCTAAAGGTGATATGATCATATTAGTTCTTTATGTTGATGATATTTCAATAACATGTGAAGATCATCTAATTGCTAAATGCAAACAAGACCTTGCTGCTGAATTTGATATGAAGGACTCGGGCCTTTTACACTATTTTTTAGGGTTGGAAATAAGTCAAAAGGAAAACTACATCTTTCTAAATCAAGAAAAGTATACCACTGATATCTTGACTATATTTGGAATGATGGATTGTAAACCTTTAGCAACTCCTATGGAAACAAACTTAATCAAACTCAAAATGGAAGCAGGAGGTTCAGAACCAACAGATCCTACAGTATATAGACAGATAGTTGGCTCTCTCATGTATCTTGTTAACACTCGTCCTGATATTTGCTATGCAACTAATGTATTAAGTCACTTTATGTGTGAACCTAAAAGGATACATCTAATGGCTGCTAAACATATCTCAAGATACTTACATGGAACTATTGGACTTGGACTAAAGTATGAAAAAGTTGAGATTTAGCTATACGGATATACAGACTCTGATTGGGCCGGAAGTCCTACTGATCATAAAAGCACTGCTGAATGTTGTTTCAGTCTTGGGTCAGCCATGGTTTCTTGGTTTAGCAGGAAACAATCAGCAGTTGCTCAAAGCTCAATTGAAGCAGAATACATGGCATCCACCATGGGAGCACGAGAAGCAGCATGGTTAAGGAAATTACTATTTGGCTTATTTGGAGAACCCTTGAAACCCACTATTATCCATTGTGATAATCAAAGTTGTATCAAATTATCAGTTAATCCTGTCTTCCATAACCGATCTAAACATATTGAGATTCCATATCATTATATAAGAGMTATGGTAGATCRGAACATCATAAAGTTGATGTATATTAGTACTGAAGAACAKAATGYTGATATATTYACCAAGCCCCTTGCAASAGTGAAGATARAATACTTCAGGAGCAAACTTGGTATGATTAAATCTAAATGAGAAATTAGAACTAAGTTCTAATATTAATTGTAATTTATTCATGAATAAATAAAATATTGCAATATTTAAATCGATGTTTTGAGAAGGTGATGATCTTCTATGTGTTAAGGTTACTATTTCAAGGTGACGATCTTGTTAATAGTTAACCAAGTGTCAAGAATGGATTTATCAAAGTTAATGATTTGGATTGCGCCAGATATATTGAACACTATGTTATTACTTGTTGTGTAATAACCATATCATGGCTAGACAACATTAAGTTGTTGGTTTCAAATTGTCATGATGTGTTCCGGACTGTATTATGTTCATGGCTAGACAACATTTAGTTATTGATTTCAAATTGTCATGATGTCTTCCGGATTGTATCAAATATTATGCTCATGGCTAGACAACATTGAGTTGTTGGTTTTAAATTGTCTTGAATGAGAGTTTGACTTAAATATTCTTTTACTAAGAGGGAGTGTTGAAATGTAGTTTCAATCAGATTTAATGTCTGATGGAATTACAATTAAATATAATTACATCAGTTATGTAATGCTCCGCATTAGCATTACAGTTAGATTATAATTTGGACTGTAATGTTAATGCAGATCACTCTTAATAGTTAATTATGTTTATTGTTTTAGAAACTCCTCCTACAGATGAATAGTTAAGAGATGTTAAGTAAACTAATTATATTAGTTAGTAATTAATGGATATCATGAAGGGTCATGATCCTCCAAGTTGCTAACCCTTTGTATAATATATATGGTTGACTGGAATGAAGAATCAATCAATCACAAAGGCCATTGTTTTCCTCAGACCATCAACAAGAGCAGATTATTCACTTACCTATTCATCCATTTCCTTAACAGTTCACACTTGAAGACTCTTCCTTTTTGTTTGTATCATGGATTTCATGATCACTCTACTCATGAATGTCAAGCTTTACATTATAAGATTAGGCAGCTCATTGATAGTAAAGTTATTTATATATCATGTGGTAATGAGTTATATTTCAATCTTGTTTTCTCTAAATAACATTTATGTTCCTATTATGGAACTCTGCAATATGTAAACAATGTTAGCCTAATCCTTGGGGGATCATTGTCTTGCATAGTGTTGTGAGCAATATAATACGTCCCCTTCCATCTTTGTTCTTGCGTTTGGGGGACAAGGATGCCATCTCCTTCTTTTTTGTCCTTTTGGGATCCACTTTTCCCTGGGTTAAGTAGTATCTATCTATTATGTGATATTTGATCATACATGAAAATTTTGGTTTGCATTGAGGATCTATGTCCTTGATTATAACCTATTTCATTGTTTGACATTAGGTCTCCATGGTTGATAAATCTCTCACCTTGGAAACTTAATAGTGTGATATCCCTCACAAGGGTTACTTTTTCAATTCTTGCATGATATCTCTTTGCATTTGTCCCTTCCATGGCCTCATAGGATTTGTGACCTTCTTGGCTTGGACTGGGTGTTGTCTATGGATATTGTCTTGATGTTGAAGAGGGTTTTATCCTTGTTCTTTTCTTTCCTTAATATGTCAAAATAATATGTATTTTGCCATCATAATGAGGGGGGCATATATATGACCTCCCTCATTCTATATTATGCATTTTTGTTGTAACCTTTTATTTTGCAACATGCTAAATCGTCAGAAGGTAACACACATAAGTTTCTAAATCTTGAAGAGATACGCATTCAATTACAATTCAATATGCTAAATCCTCGAAAGGTAATACACATAAGTTGCTAAATTTTGAAGAGATACACATTTTACAAATATGTTCCATGGTGATATAAGGATATGGATCGATGGGTACTTCATAAAAGTTGTCAGAAGACGCACTACATACATGCACAAATCCGCCAGAAGGTGCACAAGTTTATGGGGTGACTATCAAGTTCTTGCTTGATGGGCCATCCTATCCTTTTTGTGGTTCACAGTGAGATACACACATCTTATTGGGCGAGCTAACCACCTCTCTCTCTCTCTCTCTCTCTCTCTCTCTCTCTCTCTCTCTCTCTCTCTCTCTGNCCCCCTCTCTCTCTCTCTCTCTCTCTCTCTCTCTCTCTCTCTCTCTCTCTCTCTCTCTGACTAGTGATGTCTCTCTTATCATGATCTTAGGGTTGAAAAATACTTGAGTCCCTCAAGGCTTGAGGATTCCTTTGTCCCTTTTGATATCAATAAGATTATCTTTTCTTTATGATTTCCTTTACCAAGAGTTTGCATCGAGTCCATACTCTTGCTAAAGTGGGGGCTAAATGTATAGTCGGGAAATGGAAGAACTTCCATTGTAGATTGGTTTAGCCCTCCGAGTAAGTGGTTTGGGGTCATGTCAAGTGCCTTGACTAGTGATGTCTCTCTTATCATGATCTTAGGGTTGAAAAATACTTGAGTCCCTGGGGGCTTGAGGATTCCTTTGTCCCTTTTGATATCAATAAGATTATCTTTTCTTTATGATCTCCTTTACCAAGAGTTTGCATCGAGTCCATACTCTTGCTAAAGTGGGGGCTAAATGTATAGTCGGAAAATGGAAGAACTTCCATTGTAGACTGGTTTAGCCCTCTGAGTAAGTGGTTTGGGTTCATGTCAAGTGCCTTGAATGGGTCTCTTACTTACATCTAGCTTTTTCCCGTGTTCTGCCCCATTTCCCACTTTTCTCCGGCCTATTTTTGGCATCCTAAACTACAAAACTGAGATTTTTTACCTCAGGGTCAAAATTGACCTTTCTGGGTCAAGGTCGACCTCAACCTTGACCTAGGTCAAAGTCTACCTTGATCTTGACCTAGGTCAGAATCAACCTTTTTCTGGCCCAAGGTCCAAATTTCAAGTTTACGAGGTTTCTGGATGTCGGGCTTCGAAAAAGTTCATTTCCCGCTTCCGGGTCGTTGTTTTGGGTTCTGAAATGATGACTCTTAAATTATACTTAATGTAGGTCCTCTTCTAGGGGTATAGGTCTAATTGGAATTTAATTCTCCTATGTAGGCCTCTCTAGAAGATTGTGCTCTAGATTCATATATAAGGAAGCTTTCTCCTCTCATTTTCTCTAAGACTTGATAACCATAAGCAAGAGCAATCTAAGACAAAGACTTAAAGACTTAAGAAGTGAGATCCAAAGGTGAAGAAGCAAGATTTGAAACAATCCAAGACACAAGAAGAAATTCCATCCATCCAAACTCTATGCGTGATCTATTGAGGCAAGCATCTACAATCAAGAATTCAAAGACATTCAAGCATTCAATTCATCAAGGAGATCCATTGGTATCCATTGAAGGATTCAAGCTCTATGGAGCCCTCTTGTTGAATATTTATCCATCCACATTCCTCCAAGCCTCCTCCTCTTCCAAGATCCATTCAAGATTGGTTTTGAAGATCTACAAGCAATCGATTTTAGACATCCTACATTTTGCATTCTACATCCATTTGGTGCATACATACTTGTCGATCCACGGATTCGAATCCGCCACAAGGGCTTCTACATAATCAAGGTGAATTTCTCTATTTTCTTTGTTTATTCATGCAATTTCAATTATATGATAAGGTTAATTCCAAAACTAGGGTTTGACCAAGGCAAACCCCTTCCCCCAAAAAACAAACCATTTTTCTTATAGGGCTAGGTTCAGAACAATGAGTTAGAGTGCAGATTCAGATACCCTTTTCAACAAACTATTAGGATCCAGAAACAGATTTTCCGTCGAAGGTTTTAGAGGTCAATTTTTCCCTAGGTTGGAATTGGAAATTCTGGGTCAATGGTGACATTGACTTGAGGGTCAAAATTGGAACTGTGTCAGATCGGAAAAATATTTCTGGGTTTTGTCCGTTTCTGCGTTCTGTTCCAGATCTAGATGCAGATTTTCCAGAAACTCGGTGCAGACCCCCAAAAACAGAATTATTCAGATATGTAACATTTAAAGGTTAGTACTTTTCTCCTATTCATTTCAATTAAATTTCTTAATCTTTCTAAATCTATCACACATTCTTTTCTATAAAACAAAATTTAAGATATTCTTCTTTATTCTTATTTTCAATCGATTGATTCATTTATGCATTGATCCTTTCTTTGGGGTTAATCAATTTGGATCCTTCCTTTGTGTATTTGAGATTAAAGGAACATATTATTTATCCCTTACATTTCAATAAACATTCTAATTTCAAATGTAACAACACAATTGTATCTTACATTAAATGTGATTACCCCATTTCATATATTACATTTCTTACATTACACATCCATCTTATCTTACATTTTGGCATCATTCATCTCTATTTCTTATGTTACAGTGGGAAAACATAATTGTTTGCCAAGTTATTCAGGAAAAGAGAAATGAATCCAGTTTTGGAGTTGTTGGGTGTTGATAATAAGAAAAATAAAGGAGGTCAAGTAAAATAAATAGTAAGTGAAAATTTACAAGATGCATTGAATCTTGTTAATAAAACAAATCAAGGACCTGATTCAATTGCTACTCGTAGAGCGTTGATGACTATGATTTCTAGTAAGAAGTTGACACATAGAAGAGAAGTTAAAGCAATTTATGTATTGTTGAATGTATCTAGAAGAACTGTTCAAAGATACATTAGGATGAGAAATATGTTAGATTTAAACATTGAAAAGAACTAGGTATATATTTGTAGACTACCTAAAAAATACAGAATTCCTGAAGATGTAAGAACACGCGTCGTTGAATATTGGATCAAGAACTCTCATGTTACTTCCCATAGAATGGACACTCTAAAGTTGAAAGATGAAGAGACATGTATGAAAGTTGAGCATCCAAAACATTTTATTGATGGAACACAAAGTGAACTATTTGAAGCATTCAAGCAAGAATTTCCAGATGTGAAAATAGGTTAGAGAATGTTTGATATATTGCAGCCTTGCTTTGTACGCATGAATAAAGTTTGTGTTGTAGTAGAAATCATATTGAGTTTCATCTATACTTGCAATCATATTAAAAAGTTCTGGCAGTACTTAATCAAGATACGATCGTCCTTGGGAGTATGACACAATTTGTGAAGTCCAGTTTATGTGGTATACCAGATGATTCAAATGAGTTCAATGTCCAGTGTATAAAAAGTGAATGCATTTATTATGGACATTTGCACAAATTTCTATTGCAAATTGAGAATATTGATGTTTCAACACCAATTTTTTGGAAGAGATTTGAATATGAGACATCAAACCAAGACAGAAGAGGAATCCAAAAAACTTGCATTGAAGAAGAGTGAATTTCCCTACCTTGAGTTTATGAACAAATTTTGAACTATGATTTATCCACATATCTAACATTGTCATGGTGCACGATGATAAGCTAAACAGTTTCGTGATTCCAAAAATTGTTTTCTACATGGTTGTATTCTTTCAATTGTAGATTTCTTCAAGAACTATACATTTCCCCCTTAATCAGAGCTTTAAACTCAATATTATCATTCTTAACAAGTTGCAATATTTGTGATGGTGACCCATAGACATGCACAATTTGATTTGGATGAGGTAGAAAGTATTGATAAAAATGAACGCATCATCATCAAGGAGGTTCATTTCTATATTCACGATAATATGGCACATGATAGGAGCTATGTGGCTCATTGTTTTGGAATATTTTTTGAAGATCTTGCAAATCATGGGATAAATGCTTCACAACACTTGATTTGGTCTGATGGTTGTGCAGGTAAGTACATTATCTAATTAAATTCTGGTATATCCATAATTTTAATTTATAAATTTTATTAAAAATGATTATTTATACATGTGTGTCTACAACTTTATGTGCAGGACAATTTAAGTCTGAAAAATCCTTTAATTGGTTAGCCATGAAACATGCGAAATGTAATGTTAAGTTTCTTTTGAACTTATCTGAAAGTGGACATGGAAAAGGAGAGCACAGTGGAGCAAGAGCATGTGTGAAGCGTGCACTTCGGCAACATGAACTTGAAGGTACAAATGGTGTTCAGTCTTTGATGTGTAAGTACATTATTCAATTTTCATTTGCTTTAAACGGATAAGTTTCTTCTATGTAGGTAACATGATAGAGAATTCAAATAAAATAGTTAAATAGTGTCAAACTCATTTCGTTAGTTGGGACACAAAATACAACAAACGTTATTTTGGGAGGTGAAAGGTAAAAAATTTTGAACTCAAATTCTTTTAAAAATACTATGAAGTACATTTCGCCTTTATCACAATTGTTTATCTAACAGTTTCATATTTGTAACAGATATTGATCGATCCAATCCAAGTACAATTTTCAATCAGCTGTTGGTATTAGAAGTTTACATCAAGTGATGACTTCAGGACACCACAAGCCACCATTGATTCAAGTAAGAGATAAATCATGTTTTTCTTATGACTATGTTGAGAACAATGCAACGAGTCAATGTGAGAATATTGCAAATGGATATGTTTCACAATGGGATATGAAAGAGTTAATCAAAATGCATCCTTACAAAGACGATGACAATTATATAGACATTCATGATATTATATATTCAACTGATTATGAATGTGTTTCTAATTTAGTTGTTACAGGTGTGTGTGCATACATGTTCCTTTATTTAATTTTAAATTATATCACTTGATTAATGTTCAAATTTTAGAGTTCTTACTTATATTTTTAATTTATGCACAATTCACTTGTATAGGTGATATTTTTATTGTGGTTGCGGGTCTAAGAATATAGAAGGTGTAGATTATTATCTACTAAGATGCACAAAATCAAAATACAATTTGTCAGAAGTAACTGTAGATAGTGATGGACATTTATATCCAACTAGTTCAAGTGATATTGAGGGCACCTATTATCAGCAAACAAAGATCGACATAAATAGAGTTCAATTTATTGAATACATGTCTAGCCAAAGAGTTCTACATTATAGTCACTTGGTTATAGCAGCAAAGTTGAAAATTGAGACATTGCCAAAAAAGGACGTGACAACCAAAAGTGGAGGTTGCCTATTGAAGAGCGTGAAATTTTTTTGCAGGTAATAAAAGATAGAGAGGATCCATACTATATGTATGATGAGATTTAGGCTAAATTTGTTTTTGTAGCTCGTACTTTCATATTTGAACTAGAGTTTGAACTCATATATAATTTGAACTAGGATTGGATATATATTTTTGGATCATATTTATGCTTTTATATTTTGATGATTCAATGGTTTTCTTATATCTAGCTATATATATGCATGATTGGTTCAATGGTTTTGTTATATATAGCTATATATGCATGATTAGTTCAATGGCTTTAATGGTTCAATGGATTTTTAATATAGCTATATATTCATGGTTTTGGTTCAATAATTGAATGTTTTAAGCATAGCTCTATGTGTGTGTGTGTGTGTGTGTGTGTGTGTGTCTAAAGGGGACCTAAGGGGTCCTAGTAGGTCCTAATGTTCCTTAATAGGACCTAATGTGTCTTAATAGGTCCTAACATGTCTTATTAGGTACTAATGGGTCTTAAATGGTCATATGATACATTAGTACCACTTAGGACCCATACATCACATTAGTTGACACATTGCTTATATATGCAAATTCAGTAGAGATACATTTGTTATATGCCATTGATTTCAATACAACTTAGATAAACACAATTTATTATATGTCATTAGTTTAGATACATTGGTTATATGCATTGAAATAAATTTGAAATGAAGACCTATATTTTCAATATACATTGACCTTATATATGCCATGTGTTTGTTTAAATCCATTGCTTGTATATGCAAATTTAGTAGAGATGTACATTTTTTATATGCCATTGATTTCAATACAACTTAGATAGATGCCATTTATTATATGTCATTAGTTTAAAGATACATTGGTTATTATACATTTGTTAGATATAAATGCCATTGATTGCACGATTAGTAAATCAATATTTAAATTACTTATATATGTTATTTGTTTAAATATAAATATGTTATCTTAATACATGATAAGTTAAGCTTTTAAAATGAGTCCATCTAAATCTCTATATCTAAACAGCCATATCAAATATCAATGTCCACAACATAGAAATGTATCAACAATGTATCTAGAAATGTATCAACAACATAGAAATGTAGATCCCCAACATATAAATGTATCAAATAGATCAATGTCCACAACATAATGTCTAAAGTATCCAAAACCAAGAGGTACATAGAAATGTATCCATAATATGTAACTCTATCTCAAGGCGCCCTCACCACCTAGTCCGTCATCTAATCCTCCACCTGCTCGAGGGGTATGTACAAACATACACAAATTCCATGTTAGAGTATTTTATCTAACAAGAACAAATATATAATTTTAAAATATACATTTAAACATGAAAAAAGTAAAACATGTACATGTTTTTCAAAATAAATTAATTTACAAGTGTAACCTGATGAATCTGATCATCGGGTGCCTGTAAATCCTAGTATGTGGCGGTCATTGTAATCTCCTGTACATAATATATATATAATTCATATATAGTTGCAATCTCTCTCTCTTTCTCTCTCTGTACACACACACACACACAATTATTTAATGAAAATTATATTTTGGTTTCTTACCTGATCTGCCTACTGGAATGCACGTCCAATGTCTGATAACTTAGAAGAGTATAAGGAAAGTACATCAATGAAATCATCCATAAGAAGATATGAGAATCCAGTCTGAAATTCTAGAGGTGTCTTCTCTAGAGATGTACGATCAACCACACTTTTTCGCAGAGTTGTAGGACATATCAAAATGTCCTCCTATCTGGAAGTACCTGCTTGTGCATCTCCATGTCCCTGGCAGATAGCAGTGGAGGATCTCCCATCCACTCATCGAATGAATGTAGACATCTAACTGAAAGTGACCCCATGCAATATAAAATACTCCTGATAATCATCAAGGAGATCACTCACTAACATGGAGCTCATCGTGCGTAGACAATCCTCGGGCTCTTGTGTTATATCATCAGGCATGGGGAGCTAGTAGCGGATCTAAGGATCATAAAAAAGGATCTTACTGATTAACAAATGGGCTCATATAAGATCATAACATGTAACTTCCCACATGATCAGATGACAACTGGTCAACGAGTCACAATGGAGGCAATGCTAGAGTACATATCTAGGTATGCCTCCTCAACCACAGACTCTCTAGCTCTAGTGTGGGCCTCCAAACCTTTTGGAAGAACCAAAAGGTTTTGAACCACCAATACCCTCTTATGGGGGGTTGTGGTACATTAGGTTGTCTGAACTTATCTACAAATCTTCCCCGCCCCTAACCCACATGTCGTGGAAAGTCTATGTAATCAACATCATACCCTAAATGGAATTCTGCCTATAATTGTTTACAGAGATAGAGTGGCACCTCATCCTTTTGTGGAAACATATGATGAGACACCAACCATCTAGGATATATGAAGGGGGCCATGAGGTCATCCTTAAACTTCCTCACTCTGTAAGCTCTCACAACATTCTTCTCTAGGTAATCAGGTCCAAACATTACTTTAACATTGGCCAAAAAAACATCCATGTCAACACTCCTCCATGTAATTATCCTTGATACTCTGCTAGCTAAGCTCTAATAAAATGTGTCAATGAAGGTGTCATCATAGGGGTTGTATGATTTAGCCTTTTGAATCATACTCACAAGCTCAATGTGAATGGATGTCAATCTCTCCCTATTAGGGAGGACAACAATATTTTGCAGCGTCCACTCTAGCTGAGCTAGAGCTGCATGCAATATAAACACAGTCTCCTATCTATGATTCTCCCTACTCTGAGGAGTAACATGAGATGATGCCCGTGATGCATGATCACTTTCATGATGTACACTAGGCTTTGAACCACTGGATGCCATGATGTATAAATATGATAGATGATGCATGAATCTAGATAACAATTGCAAGTGCTCACATGTACAATAAATAGAAATAACAAAATAGTTCATATATATACATAAATGTGTTGTATGTACAAACTATACATTTGAATCATATCTAAAATTAAACATTAACCATATAAATATTACAAACCTCAAGTAAATTAAAAATGATTTCATTGAACCCTAAGACATTCAAATCATTACTTATTAAAGATCCCCTTGAGACATTCAAATCATTAAACATATTACAAATCCCCTTAAAAGACATTCAAATCATCAAATGTACACTTAAATTTTGTAACACATACATTGAATAAAAAAGATTAAAAACCTTGTAAATTATAAACGATTTTATTTCCCTAAGGCATTGAAATCATTACATAGTACATCTCCTTAAGATGTATTGAATCATTACATATTACATGTGTACAGTGAAATTTTAGTCTTTTAATGGTTCAATAAATTATTCTGATTAATGTTGATGTTTAAAGGTTCTTTGGATGGCCAAAATTTTTCTACAACATATCCTTTCAGGAAAGGAGCACGATTTCAAATTTATATTACTTTATTTGGAAAAGAAACTAGCATGTCACATGCATGAAATGAAAACACATGGGATATTATAAACATATTTGCATGTTTCATCTTGCATGCTAGGTTGATGAAATTGTAAAATTTGATAAATAAAAAATGATAGACATATCAAGGTTCATGGTGCATGAGAAAATGACAAACTTGATTCTTGCATCTAGTAATATTATATTACAATACACTAAGGCTATATAAGTATTTGCAATTGAGTTTAAATTATTTATGTTTTTATGTTTACATTATTTGTTAGTTCTCTGATGTAGTATTGATATCATCTATAGTGTACATGGTGAAGATTGATGAAATGTTTAAGGTTTAAGGTTGAAGGTTTGAGTTTTAAGTTTTAACGTTTAAGGTTTAAGGTTTTAGTTTTCAAAATAAAATATTAAAACTAGCCATTTTATACATATAATTATGAAAAACATGAAAAATTAAACATTTGGTACTAATATAACATTAAAATATCATTACACGTAAATTTCTTCATGATATAATAAAATTATTCGACTTCGGCCTTCTACTGATAAAAAAAACATTAAAATATCATTTTTAACCATATAATTACAAAAAACATTTTAAAAAAATCAAATAAATGCAAAAAGTGAGGCCCCTACCTTGCACTTTGTCGAATGTCCTCAAGCCCCCTTCTCTGCTTTGCTAGCCCCTCACTGTGCAAATGAGGGGCTTAAACTGCCTTCCTGGATTTTAATTATGCAAGTGGGACTCGACCGAGTCCCACTCGGTTGAGTACCTCTAGCCACATAGGCGCCATGCGACGCGTACGTGGATTCGACCAAGTGCTACTCGATCGAGTTATGCTTGACCGAATCCTCCGAGTTAGCCTCAAGTGCGACATGCGATTATGCTTTTACCCATATATATGAGTCAAGGGGTGTCTTGCATAGAGACACGACTCTACATGAGGCCAACATGGTCTCACGTAGAGACACACCTCTACGTGAGGTACCAACATTAATCAATACAATTTTTAGTTAGCAGTATGTGATTGCAACAATAAATCGATAATAATATCGATTGGTAATATGGTTGTATTAACAAAACTCGACGATATATATTATATGATCATTATCAATTATGTCATTGATTATATATATATATGATATTAATCTCTATTAATGGTTTAGCATATACATCAATAATAATAATAGTAATATTATGATTATGATTATAATTTAATCATAATCATAATATAATATTATTATTCACAATTAGATAGGAATAGGATAGATATCAAATGTTCAAGGCCAAAAAATTACTTATACATTTGATAATATCGGTTAGAGTGATCTGACTGAAGCTACATCCTTTAACAATATTGGGTAACCTTAGCCATATTCATCCTTTACTTTTGTGGAAAGTGGGAGAAAATAGAGAAGGAGGAAGGGTGGAAGAAAGCAAGATGTGGAAGGTGATGTATGATTACACTACAAGGAGGAGTTTGATAAAGCCAATCTCAAATTCAAATTGGTTGATTATTGCCAGGGTGATGACATGACCAATGCAGTGTATCGAGTGCCTGATGGGCAAGGAAATGGGACACATGATGGAGCAAGGAGGGCTTGAGGTTGAGGTCGTGGAAGGGGTTGAGGTGCCAAAAATAATACTAGATGAGGTCGTGGTCGAGGGAGAGTAAATTCCAATCAAGGACAATGAGGTGCACATGAGGAAATGTAGGCTTGAAGTCGCTAGTGGATGGGCCTCTGGTTGAATTTTGTCTTCCGTTTTTATGTGGAATTGTCACTTTTTTCCTTTTCTTTGTGATACAAACAATTTCTTTATGGGTCATCAGGGTGGATACCCTGGTTACTATATTTTTGAGGTGTGTGAGGCGTTTTCCTTTTCTTTCAATTCATAAACTATGTGATATATTTGTAATGCAATGGTGAATGTAGATGCCAATGTATAGATGTAGAAATAGAAGCAAGTTATTTCTGATACAGTGAAAGAGACGGGATACAAGGGGGTAACCATCAATAGGCAGAGGAATATTCAGACTATCATTATATTGTGCAATTTATATACTTTCAATAATAAATCAACAATATTTACCGAGCAAACAAATATATATGAATAGAAATTATGTATGTTAGGTTGTAATATAGAAATTAATCTTATTATTAAGAAGGATTGAGTCTAATTTCTCAATATATATATATCTGTGTGTGTGTGTGTGTGTGTGTGCGAATTGTAAACCATAAAATAAAAAATGTAATATTTTATTTATGAATTATACATTAGATTTTACTTTTTTAATCTTAAAAATAATTTAAGATATTATTCCTTTTTCTTTTTCTTATCATGTTACATGTCTCTTAATTATTAATAATTTTAACTTTGTCGAGTATAAAATTATTTTATTTAACATTATTTTACTAACATGTTTAGACATTATTGTGAGATTTTTCTTTTTAAAAAAAAAAAACTTTGATCCTACTAAGCAAAGACAGTCACGTGCAAATAAGGATAAGCAAAAAAAATTTCACACACCCAAACTTTCAAAGGCAAGGATATTCAAACATCTACCATTAAATCATACCAACCTAACTTTGTTACGAGAGTAAATTGAATCCAATTAGGTGGTTACCAAAACAATCATTAGCCAAAGAAGGTTGTGCACAACCAACAAAAGACAAGGAAAGTGACAAAATTAAAACAAAAAATGAATATTGTTATGCCAACTTGTTGTGAAATCAATGTATCCACCATTACAGATATAGAAGCTAAATATTTGGAAGCGAACGCACTGATAGCCAAAGTTATCGGGGATAACCCTGTTAGAAAATAGTTAAGAGCTTGGATTACAAACAATTGGAATGCAGACAGTGAAACCAATTTTTTTACCAATAAAACTTATTTGCAGTAACTGTAGACTTAGAGGCTTAAAGAGATAAAATCTTTAAATTAAAACCCTATATGTGTGAACACAAATTAATTTATGTTTATATGCATCTAATTAGTAATCATTTCATTTTTGTTGTTACATTTTATGCGCTTAAGAACCAATCCTTTATTTTTATGTATTTGTATTAATGAAAAAGACATAAATTTTTCATATTGTTTGATGCATTTAGGAAACATTTTCATTGTGTTTTCTATTAGATTAGTTTCATAATGCATATAATTCCTATAGGTGAGAGTGGCCTAGCCTCCCTTTTTATCACTTTAACCCTCTCCTAGGACCCTTCTATCCATGAGGACATATTGGTGCAAGAAGATATCACTTCTTTCCTTAAGCTTCCCATTTGTGATGAACCATTAGGGGATGATGTTGATTATTGTCTTGATATGTACCTCCCCAATGAGGGAGCCTTGGTGAAAGAGAATGATATTGTGGTACATGATATTGATATGGTTGTTAATTCCCTTAATGACACTTTACCTTATATTCATTCCAATGACCATTCCCATAGTCAGGAATTTCAATCCCAAAACAAAAAATGCCTTCCAATTGTGCTTTTTAGATTTGTCTAAAAAATCTTCTATTGCAATATTGGACCGAAGATTGCATTTGATTAATTGTGGAAAAATTGGGATTAGTCTTGTGAATTAATATGGGGAGAGATGACCTGGTCCTCTTCATCCAAATAAAGCTCATAATAATAGAACCAACCCCAAATCAAATTCACCTTTCCACAAGCGCAAGAATTTGCAAGTAGTAAATTGATGTAGAAGAACCATTGCATGAGATGCAATAACCAATCCCACCTAACAACCAAACGTACCAAGCCTATCTCACTAAATTGGAAACCAAAATAAAATTCATAAAAGAGGTTGAAAGAATCAGGGAAATCTCAAATCCAAGAAATGATATAGTGAAAGTAATGATATCTAAATCATCAAATTTAAAAATAGATGACAACACAGATATTTACAAGATTGAGGGTGCCCTAGCTACTTTGGATCAAAGTGCCCTGACTACTTTGGATCAAAGGAATAACAATTCTAACCAAGTTTCTCTAGTAACAAATGTTAATATCAAGAGGAGACAAACACAACCAACAAAAGAAGGTCAAGTAAAAGAAACATGGATTCATGAGGAACCAATCACTTCAACACTCTTGACACCAAAAAATGAGGGCATTTCTCAAAATATACTAGAGGAAATCACAAACCAAAAGGAATATAAAATACAAGCAAATGGAATAAAAGTGATCATACATTTGTAAAGAAAGAAAATAAATAGGAAGACCCAGCCCTAAATGTTGTTCCTCTAAACCCTTGAAGCAACGAAGTTTCCATCCCCCAAAAAAATAATCTAAAAGATACAATGTTAGAGGATGATTTAGAGAACAATGTAGAGGATCAAATGGATGAGTTGGATTTTCTAGATCCTAGGTGCAGTAGTCAGATAATTGCTAGCATCATAAACAGTGGATCAGTCAAAAGAGGCAATGATTGAAAAATAGATAAATAGAAAAGAGAGGAATATGTGCCCTAAAGAGAACAAACATCATTCAAAACATTTTTCTTAGATCTAGAACCAAGGGAGGAACTCCATCCCTTGGGAATAAATTAAGCTCCTCACATGGAATATTAGGGACCTAAATACCCCTGAAAAATGACCATTGGTGAAACATCAATTAGAATCTAAATTCTCAAACCTTGTAATAATGTAGAAAATGAAGCTATCTAGAAAAGAAACATATCAATTCATCAAACATTGTAACCAGTAGAAAGGATGGTTTGTGGAAATGGATGGAGCATTGGGGGAAATCGTATAATTTTGTGTTGAATCAATCAAGTGGAAGCCAAGATATTGTAATTCTCACACAACTAGAAAATGCACAAAGTTGAAAGCTTGAGAACATCGTTAAACTTTATTATCTCTAACATTTGTGGCCCTATCAAAACAAAAGACAAAAACAAGATTTGAACATAATTAAGTATGTTTTTATCATCCATATATGTTAACTACATGATGAGGGGATATTTCAACACTATCCTAGATCTAAAGAAAAAAGCTAGAGGAACAAGACGAATAACACAAGCACAAAAAGACTTTTTGTCCTTGTATTGTCCTAAAAATTAAGCACTTGATTTGTGCTTAATTTAGGATCATTTTGGGTCTGCTTAGTGTGGTTCCTTTGATTGGGCTTCGTATTGCACTTAAATGTACACTTTATTAATATATCGATCCTTGTTTCTTCCCTAATCCTCCCTAATAAGTACAAAACTGAGGTAGGATCTTATTTCTAAGAATCCTCCTCTATTTTCATCCAATTAAAAAATCCCCCCTTCCTTTTATGATCTTGGAATTTAGTCCTGATATTGGAATCAACTGACCTTTCGAATCCTGTAAACATTATAGGCCATGCCCTCCAATCACAAGCAAGCAACTTTTGAGAGGGGTGTCGAACAGGGGTGTAGACAAAGTTTGACTTTACCCTTGGGTTTTTGATCCAATATTGGGCCCTAGGTCTTATTTGGCACATTCATCAGGGTTCGGGATACATGGTCGACCTGTGTAATTCTATTTCTAGATGCACTATAAAAGGATCTACTTCTTCCTTCATTTTAAAGAGAACACAATGTCATTATGATCATGCAATCATTATTGTCAAGTAACCATTGATCGAGCAATAAATAAAAGTATTGAGAATCCAAGTACAATTTCAAGTGGCTTTCTAGCATTCAAGTCTTCAAGTATTCAAGGTGTCTTATATAGATCAAGCTTCTTTCCCCATCAAGGCCAAGAAAAGTAGTTTCTTGGAAGGACATTGGCATCTTTTCTTAATTCCTCAATCATTCATTGGCGATTTACAAAAAATATTCACAAGGTTTTGTCTTGCATGATTTCCTTTTGGTTTTTGTGTGGAGTCAAAGCTAGTTCATCACTATTCTTGATCACATTCAAAGAGGTAAGAGTATCTACATTGCATGATATACTTCATTTCAGATCTATTCTCTGTTACATGTCATCATTCCATACTCCATTTCAATTAAAGTTTAATTCCTAAACCAGGGCTTGACAAGGGCAAGCCCCCTTCCAAAAATAATTCCCTTTTTCTGTGTGCAGGAACAGGTTTTGGGATCTGCCAAATTGGATTTGGGCATTTTTGGGGTTATCTCAAAGATTCAAATTAGAAAGTACACAATTGAAAACAAAGGGGTGTATTCGAATCTTGACTTGTACTTTAAAATTCAACTTGATCCTGGAGGCCCCATATTTTCACGGTAGAAAGTTACAAGTGTCAGGGTCCCATATCCAAAACAGTTTCAGTTTGTGACATCTCTACGACTGGCAATTGCAGTTTCAAGGCAAATAATCTCCTAATTCATTTCATGGTGCACAAATCCTACTCCAATCTTGTATTTTATTTCATATCTACCAATTCATCAGTCATTTTCAGTCATTTTCAAGATCCATAGTTAATCCCATAATCAAGATCCTTCAAAAGGAATACTAAATTCCCCCTTTTTTGAGTTATGCATTAGAACCCTTCATCCATTTGGTTGTGATAATCAAACTTGAACTTAAGGGTTGGATTTGTATTATGAATGTATACTATAGGATCTCGGTGAGTGATCTCTACTCTTAGCATTTCTCACCATTTCCTATTATACATTTTGGTGAAACCAACTTTTGACATTTCCTCTTTCAATTTTGATGGTTAGATATCCTTTGTATGCATGTTGTGCTTCTAGATATAATTTGTATGCATTGTGTTAATCACTATTATATATCCATTGCATTATTGCATGTCATTTTCATTCTTGCCTATTTCAAAATAATATAAATCCAAAAATATTTTCTTTTCCTATATTATTAGTTCATTTTCTGTTTTGTTTCATAATATTAGCTTGTTTCATTACCAAATGTCTAATTTCTTAGTCCAAAACTTTACTACTTTCGATGATCCATTTAGTAGTGAAGATTTTGATATGTTAGATGAAGCCCTTGATGACCCCATCTCTACTAAATCTTCCTCCACACCTCCTAAACTATCATTTTACCAAAAGTTAAATAATATGATACAAGGATTTAGGGTTTACAATAATCCCCTTTATGAACCAATCAATGATTCTTCTCCCAAATATTCTCTTCGCTATGAGGACATATTGATGCAAGAACCTACTTTTAAGCCTTCTCTCAATGATATCCCTTTTTGTGATGAACCATTAGAGAATGATGTTGATTATTCTCTTGATATGTGCCTCTCCATGAGACTACCTTTGTGCAAGAGAATGATTTGGTGATGAAAAAGGGTGATATGATTGGCAATTCCCTTAATTGCACTTATCTTCTCTATTCCACTCATCTTCCTTCTAGAGATGAAGACCAAATAAGTTGTGATTTATCCTCTTATAAAACTATCTTATAAGTATAGGATCATATTCTTGATGGTCTCCCTTTTCCAAATGAATCTTTTGAGAACAAAGAACTTAATCAAGTCAATACCATTAAAGATACCCCTCAAAACAAACCAATGATTTTTGTAAAAAGGTGTTATGCAACCTAATTATCATGCAGTACCATACACATATACTAAAGAGGATAATACCCTTGATGTCTTTCCTTCTACAAATCCATCCTTATAACATAAGGATCCTAATCAAATCAACACTAGTCAATCTCCATTTCCTTCTTCAAATCTTTCTCCAATAAAAATAGGCAGTCCATCAACTCTTCAAGTTGATGATTGGGGAACCTTAGAGTTCACACCAACATTTCGTAGAAAGGACAAGACCTTTGACTTTGGGAATCAAACAACTCTATCTAGTTAATGTGTTGATATTGATCAGTCCTCCTTAAATTTAAATCCCCTTCTACCTAAAGGATAATATTATCTTATTGATACATCAAATATTTCTAATGAGAATTTTTTTCAAAAGAAACTTTTGGTTTCCAACCTTCCTCTTTACCCGCTCAATCTATACATTCTCCACCCATTTTCTCCTCACAAAAAGAGTCTATTTTGTTTGAGCCTCTTAAGACCAACTTACTTACTCTTCCTTTGAAAAACAAGAAAAAAAATAACAAACACAAACAAGACAATTCTTCCATTTGTATGTTTTATCAAATTCAAGGCCATAAGACTAGTGAATGTTATGATTTAAAGTGTAAAATTCAAGAATACACTGATTGTGGTATGATTGAAATGAATTGCAACAATGAATGAAATATTTTTCATGATCATTCTACTTAATATATCTACATCCCTATTACGTTTCTCCTCCCTATGCAACATTGCTATCATACTTTGTGAGCAACATAATAGTTCTTTTTCCTTGTATCCTCACTTGGGGTGCAAGGGTCCTATTTCACTCTCCTATTTATCTCCAAGGATTCATTTTATCTCTTTTATGACTTGTTTCTTTTATATGATGACATTCTTTCTTGCATGGATTTGTTGTTTTACACAAGGATTTTCTCTTTTTTCAGGAGATTTACATCCCGAGTTGCAACTTTATGATTTTTTGGAAGCACATGTCTATTATAAATAGAAATCATTTAAGGAGCCTAATGTGTCCCTCCTCTTCTTTCTCTTCACATTCAGTGCATCCAATATCCCTTATGGACTTGTATCTTGCATAGTATCGTGTCCTTTCTTACATGAACTTGTTGTTTTACGCAAGGGTCTTCTCTTTTTCAGGAGAGTTACATCCTGAGTTGCAACCTTATGCTTGCTTGAAAGTGCATTTTTATTCTACAAGATATATCTCTCAGGGCATATATTGGGTTTCTCTTTCTCTTTCCTTCTTTGAAGGATCCGTTATCTCTTTGGGGTTCATTGCTTCCTTTGCATATCTTTTCTAGCTTAAATATATCTGATTTACATTACATGTGTAACTTATTTTACTTGGAATTGCATATCTTGAGGCTATCACTAAGGGTGTATTGTATTCTACCTTGCCTTCATACTTGGAGGGAAATATTGTTTGTACAATCTTCTCTCTTTTTATAAGGATCTACTTTCCTTAGTACAATGGCATTTTTTTATTATCATGTGACATTCTTTTCTTATAAATAATTATTTGTTTTGATTTGGGATTCTCTCTTATACAAGAGGTGTGCATCCTTGATCACTACCTCTTATTTATTTTCAAATCCATGTTCTTTATAAATATATGTTCTTACTTTGTGAATCAAAGTTTGTTATCCTTCATCAAGAATCCCTATTTCACCTAGCAATAAGGGACTAAATGGGGGCATTCTTGTTCGCTTGCTCCTCTTCATCCTGAAGATGTTATTTTTTCTCAAGAACTCCTCTTGAGGGTAGATGTCTTGCTAAAAATATCTCTTCCTTTCAAGGGTCTCTTCCCACAAGCAAAATATCCTTTCACAATTATCTATTTTCATTATCTCACGAGAGCCATCACTCTTGGCTAGGTTTATGACATACATTGTTGTCTAAGGATATCTCCTTATTGATGGAAGTAGGTATCCTTGTCTCTTTTTCCTTATGATGGAATCTATGTTTCCACCATAAGGAGGGGGAATATGCATGTCCCTCTTTGTATATTAGCACATGATCCCTAGACTAATTGCACACACATACACATACACATCCTTCTGGAAAACAATGTTTTTACACATGCCCAGTCTCCCTTTTGATCCTTGTGGAAGACAATTATTTTTTATGTGCATGATCTTCTTTTTGATCCTTGTGGAAGACAATGCTTTTCCACATGCTTGATCTCCTTTTTGATCCTAATGGAAGACAATGGTTTTCCACATGCCTGATCTCCTTTTTGATCCTTGTGGAAGACAATAATTTTCCACATCCCTGATCTCCTAAGCCGCCCCTGAGTGAAAAACATTTTTAAACCTCCCCTCAGTGCAATCTTTCTCAAATCCACCTCCATGCACATCTATCTCTCGAGGTAGAGTTGACTAGCATAACACAATTTTCTAGCCTTCAATTCTTTTCTCTATTTTCATGAATCACCTAGCACTACATAGCTAGCATACTAGTATATGGGTTCATGCTCTCTCTCTCTCTCTCTCTCTCTCTCTCTCTCTCTCTCTCTCTCTCTCTCTCGTGTTTTTTCTAGTAGTTTAGATCATGGATTTGGCATCATCTTTTTCGTCGCTCTCTCCCTTTTCCTTGTGATCACTTATGTTCTTGCAATAAATTATAGGATATGATATTAGCAAATAAGATATGTTCGATTGAGGTCTCTTCACTAATTGATTTGGGGTCTTTTAGTGCTAATCCTCTTTTTCTTTCTTGCGTGTGTATGTTGTCTTTGTTTTTCTTTATTTTTGGTTTTGTATCTTTATGAATAGATGTTGAGTTGAGATCCTTTGTTATGGGGATTGAGGTCCTTCATCTTAGTTAAGTTTCATATCTCTTATTCACTATGATCACCGTCTCTCTCTACCACGAGTATGAACTTGCCTATTACTCCCGCTAAAGTGGGGGTTAAATGTATTATCCTAAAAAGTATGCAATTGATTTGTGCTCAATTTAGGATCATTTTGGGCCCGCTTTAGTGTGGTTCCTTTGATTGGGCTTCATATTGCACTTAAATGTACACTTTATTAATATATCAGTCCTTGTTTCTTCCCTAATCCTCCTTGATTTGTGCAAAATTGAGGTAGGATCTTATTTCTAAGCACCCTCCCCTATTTTCATCCAATTGCAAAATTCCCCCTTCCTTTTACGATCTTGGAATTCACTCCCAATATCAGAATAAACTGACCTTCCAAATCCCACAAATATTATAGGCAATGCCCTCTAATCACAAGCAAGAACATTTCTAGAGGGGTGCAGTCAAATTTTGACTGCAGCTCCATGGGTGTAGTCTAAGTTCAACTTTACCCCTGGGTTTTTGAGCCAAGATTGGGCCCTGGGTCCAATCTGGCACATTCAACGGGGTTTCAAATCCATGATCGACCTGTGTAATTCTATTTGCGGATGCACTATAAAAGGATCTCCCTCTTCCTTCATTTTAGAGAGACGTCATCATCATGAGCATGTAGTCATTATTGTCAAGCAATCAAGCAAAGTATTGAGCATCCAAGTGCAATTTCAAGTGGCATTTTAGCATTTAAGTCTTCAAGCATTCAAGGTCTCTTCTATAAATCAAGATTCTTTCCCCATTGAGGCCAAGCAAAGGAGTTTCTTGGAAGGACATTGACATCATTTCTTCATTCCTAAATCATTCATTGGATATTTACAAAACATATTCATAAGGTTTTGTGTTGCATGATTTCCTTCTGGTTTTTGTGTAGAGTCAAAGCTATTGCATCAACATTCTTGACCAGATTAAAAAAGGTAAGAGTATCTACTTTGTATGATACACTTTATTTCAAATCTAATCTTTGTTACATGTCAGAATTCCATACTTCATTTCAATTCAAGGTTAATTCATAAACTGGGGCTTGACCAAGGTAAGCCCCCCTTCCACAAATAATTTCCCCTTTTCTATGTGCAGGAACATGTTTCAGGATCTATGGAATTGGATTTAGAAATTTTTGGGGTTATCTCAGATATCAAAATCAAAAAGTACACAATCACAAATAGAGGGGTGTAGTCAAATCTCAACTTGTATTTAAAAAGTTGACTTGTTCCTAGAGGCATCAGATTTTCATGGTCAAAATTTATAGGCGCCAGGGTCCCATATCCAAAACAGTTTTAGTCTACGACGTCTCTGTGACTGGAAATTATAGTTTCAAGGCATATAACCTCCTAATTCATTTCAAGGTGCACAAATTATTCTCCAATCTTGCATTTTATTTCATATCATTGCATTAGTCATTTTCAGTCATTTTCCAGATCCATAGTCAATCCCATAATCAATATCCTTCAAAAGGTATACCAAATTCCCCTCTTGTTTGAGCTATGCATTAGCGTCCTTCATCCATTTGGTTGTGCTAATCAAACTTAACTTAAGGGTTGGATTTGTATTCCTAATGTATACCATAGGATCTTGGTGAGTGATCTCTACTCTTAGCATTACTCACCATTTCCTATTATACAATCATTTATTACGAATAACAAACTCATTGATTGCATCTCCACAAATGGAAATTTTAATTAGAATAGTAGAAGAAGTGGTTTTATTTACATTTCAAAGTGTCTAGATCACTTTCTTGTTCTCTTAATGCTCTGAGTTTGAATTGTATTCAACTGACCTTTTGCTTTCATTCTCCTTAAGTTGTCTAACATAAGAATCCTTTTGATTTTGATTATTTGAATCATCACATTTTTATGACCCTTTTGTATTATTCTTGATCTGATTCTCATCTAAAGTTTGCACTTCAAAAGATATATCAATACTTTGTTCATCTAATTTGTCCTTGCAAGAATCAAACTAACTTCTATTATGTTGAACAAATTAGGTAATTATCTTCAGAATGGATAATTTTTCATATCTTGATGTTTTTTTCTTCACTTGTGATTCTAACATTGTTCCTTCTTCTTTTCTTGCACCATCTTCATCAACAGTCTTTCCTGAGACACTCTGCATCTAATTCAAATTTTTCAAAATTATTCAATCTTATGCATCTAGGTATCATCTGCTTTTCCACTGGTTTTTGTGCTTCCTCTTCTCTACTTGTGTAAGTCTCATCTTCTGCATTTATTGTACCATCTTATACTTGGTTTTTATGTTCTTCATGGTCTCTTCTCACATTTTGATCAACATGTGTATTTCTACCTAATTTGGATAGATTATTACTGCCTTCATATACTCTAACATTTGCACTTTCTACTATCTTTCTCAACCTTTTGTTATAGCACTTGTATGCTTTACTTTTGGTAGAGTATCCAAGGAATATGCCCTCATCACTCTTGATGTAGCACTTGCTACCAAAAATTCTGAAATATTTTTACAGTAGGAATACTTCCACACCAAAGTTCATAAGGTGTCTTACCTATTTATCTTCTAATTTGTACTTGGTTAAATGTGTATACTACAGTGCTAACTTCCTCTCTCCAAAAAAATTGTGGAGCATCTCCTTCTATCATCATGGTTCTTGCAGTATCAAGGATTGATCTGATTATTATTTCTACAACTCCATTTTGTTGTGGAGATTTGGTGTAGATAGTTGTCTCTTAATTTCATGTTTTTCACAAAAATATTGAACTCTCCAGATGTGAAATCCCCTTCTCCATATGATCTTAGGCATTTAAGCCTTTTTCATGTTTCATTTTCAATCATGAATTTGAATGTTTTTAATTCTTCAAATGTTTCAAACTTTCCTTTTAAGAAGGTTAGTCGTACCATTCTAGACTAATCATCAAGGAATATCATAAAATATCTATCTCTTTGCATGCTTATTATCTTTGCAGGACCACACAAATCAGTATGAACAAGATATAACAATCCATTTTAGTTTTCATCCTTAGATCTAAAAGTATTTATTGTTGTCTTACGTAACTGACATTCCTTACAAAAAGTATTGGTAGGCATCTTCAATCTAGGAAGGTTTCTAATAGCAGAGGTAGAGCTTATAGTCACAATATTATCAAAATCCATATTACATAGCCTCTCATGACATAGCCAACTTTCATCCCATTAAATAATGAAGCAATTTATCAAATTAGTGTTCTTAAGAAATACATTACCTCTTGACATGGGTCTTGTTACAATCACCTTTCCACAATTGTCCATGATCTTGCATCTGTTGTTCTTGAAATGCAAGCTATATCCATCGTTCATCAATTTCCCTACACTGAGAAGATTACGTCTCAAACCTTCTACATACATCACATCATCTACATTATTATTTCCATATAAGGAAACAAATCCTTTACTTATGATTATACCTCGAGTGTTTTCTCCCCATCTTACCATACCACCATCAACTTCCTCAAGGCTTACAAATTTACTCTTATCACCAGTCATATGGTGAGAGAATCTGTTGCTTATTACCCATCCATCTCTTATGATAATTTGTGTAGCAAAGTCCCCCTTTTCTTTATTAGTACAATTAGTAGAGCAAGAAGACATAGAGTCTATTGAGAATCAATGTCTTCTTATTTAATAGGAGCCGGTGAGATTTGACTATTGATTGCATTATTATCTTCAGATCTACCTTTTGAAACTGCAAATTCCTTTATAGCAATTAGTGATTCCAACTTTTGAATCTCTCTTTGTTCCATTTCAAGTTCCTCCATGAGTTCTTTTATTTCCTTCTTACATATTGATAAATTTTTGGGTACCACTTGCTTAGTTTTGACCTTTGAATGTCCTTACAAGTTTCCATAAATGACCCCCCTTAACCTGTTAGGCTTCCTTCGAGGG
>MU225025.1:1026936-1050798 GCA_018584345.1 Thuja plicata | reverse complement strand
TATATATATATATATATATATATATTGAAAGTATCCTTGTATAAAATCTATTTTTTCTCAAGAACAAGAAAAGACTGAAGATATAAAATAAAAATATAATGAAATAATAGGTAACATTATAATAATGATTTCTTTGCTTTTGTCAAGAATGTAATAGAAATATAAAAATATAATAATGTACTAAAACATAATTATTAGATACGAAAAACTTTTTTATTCTATAAAGAATTAATAGAAATATAAAAATTAAAAAAAAATAAAAAAAAATCAAAACATAACAATATAATTATACTTTAATAATAATTTATAATTAATTATAATATAATTATTTTATAACTAAAAATCATGAACAAATATGATATGATTTGGTGGCCATTACGCATCTTCCTCTAAGATAGCCATTTAAAATGTTTAATTTAATTGCAAATCTGCTTATTTCGTAGAAGTTACAGAGAGGCTCAAATAGTTAAGGAATCTAATCGATCTGTAAACTATAATTTTTTTATACAATCAGTTCCATTCAACCATATAGTTTAAACGCCGCCGCCGCCGCCTCCTCAAAACAAATTCAAAAAACTTTGAAGTCAATGGATTCACACACACACACACACACACACACACACATTCAATGGAATGTACTGACTTCACTTTTCATGGTTATGACGATTTATTTGTGGGTTCAACTGCTCATTTTTTCACATAGTTGCTTTTCTTTTGCTATCATTTGTGTTGCAGAGGAGTTTGAATATTTGTGAGTTTTTTTTTACTCTTTTGCATATGCTTGTCCATTGCATTGTTATTTTTGGATTTGATGTGAGAAAAAAGTTGAAAGCAAAAGAGGGTTTTTAAATTAAAAACAAAATAAATATTCTAGAGTCTAGGTGCCTTGTATATAGATTCACATATTATCTCTTCATCTTTAATTGACCACACCTTCCCATTATTTGGTACAATATTTTTTTTTTTTTAAAGCAAAAGTGGATTATCCACCATATTTTATTAATAATAACCTGATTCAATAACTCCCCCGTGGAAGAATCAGTAAGAAACCGCAGGATCATTGTCATATACATGTATATATTCTATGGTATCGATTTACAAGATCAATATTTGGTACAATGTTACATGTTGATCTTTGTTAATTAACATAATTCTTAATATTGCTTGATGTTGGTTCATTAACATAATTCTTAATATTGCATATATATGATTGTCTGTTTTAAAACATAAAAATACAGTAACTATGACCTTTTCAGCTACACAAGATTTATGATAATTAAGACATTAGATAGTTGACTCTCTGTGTGTGTGTGTGTGTGTGTGTGTGTGTGTGTGTGTGTGTGTGTGTTTTCATATTACCTTCACCTTGCAAAAAAAACTCTTATATCCTTAAAGTTAGATACAATAAAATACAAAACATGTGAGGATACCAAAAATAACATGCACATAGGAAACCTGTGCGCACTTTTCCCCCAAACATCCTTTACAACACAACTATTCATAACTCATGGCATACTAACCACCCAAGCCGCCCAAGTGGGTGTGCAATGGTGAAGAGTTGGTATGATGTTGCTCATGCCTTGCAAGGGTCGCATTCTCAAAACAACTACAATGAAACTTAGCAAAAAATAGAACTACATATCTCAAGCAGAGTGTGCACCGAAGTCCCCTTGATCCCATGGATTTGATGGGTATGTAGGCATCATGGAATGCACCCAAAGCTTCCAGAGGCTAGGTGCCTTGGATATAGATTCAAATATTGTGTCTTCATCTTTAATTGACCACATCTTTCCATTATTTTCCACCTATTCCTCCCCTTGAGAAGCAAATAGGTAACACCTTACACCAAAAACAAGAAGTCGGGATCACCACACACTGTCAATTAAATCTTTCATAGGATGAATGACACTGTGTGTGTTTGAATATTACCTTCCATTTCTACAAAAGTCTTATATCCTTCTAGTTAGATAAAAGAAAATATAAAACATGTGAGGATACTACAAAAAATATGCTCATAGGAAACTTGTAAAGATTTTCCCGCAAACATCCCTTTACAACACAATTGTTCCTAACTCATGAATTACTACCTACCCAAGCCGCCCATGTGCAATGTTGAAGAGTTGGTATGATATTGCTATTGCCCCATAATGCTTGCAATGCCAAAACAACTACAATGAAAGTTAGCAAAATACAAAACTACATATTGGGAATAATGTGGCATTGAAGGGCCCTTAATCCCATGGATTTGAGGGGTATATAGGCAGCCTGGAATGTTCGCAAACCTTCCAGAATCCAGGTGCCTTGCATATAGCTTCATGTATTATGTGTTCATCTTTCTATTATTTCTTTTCCTACATAGACAGTCATCATAATAAGCATATTTTTACAAAGGTCACAAGTAATCTTAATACTAGTTAATCTAACTTTCTCTTTGCAAAGTATGAACTTCAATACACATAACTGTAAAGTATTAATGTTATATATGGAATATGCTAACACCTTTGTACTTCACTTTAATAACAATGTTTTTGTCATGAAGAAGATCTTTAAAGAAAATAATGCCTCTCAAAATGTGGTCCATACAAGGTCAAGGGAAGAATAACACACAATAAAAAGCTAATAAATTTTGAGAGTTGTTTTCTTTAAAGATCTCCTTTATAACAACAACCAAACTAATGAAAGACCATATATTTTCAAAAACATTGATGGCATTCATCTTACCTCTTCGTTCCCACCATTCAAACCTAGCAATTTCTAGAAACCTACCTTCTATAACCATTTCAAAGTATGTGGAAATATTACTTGGTATTCTTTTTGTTTCTAAATATTGCTTCCTTTCTTAAATACTTCGTTACATTTTAATGCTTCTCTTCATCTTCTTAATTCTTCTCTTTACAAGCATTATCTTTTAAATATATTAAAATCTAATCATCTTCTTCTTGTATTGCATTTTTGTTCTTGTTTCTATGGACACTACCTCAATCAAAGAAATACAATACACATCAACACCTACCAACCTCTATGTTCACAATCATTTCTCTACAAAGAACCCTCTCGCAGGCAACAACTTTCACTTTAAACAGTTGCATGCTGCAAACTTTTTTTTTTCCTTGCTTATTACTATCCAATTTTTCCCTTCCCGTAGATGTCATGTGCACACACTACACCTTCTCCAACAAACACATATCACAAAATGTGCTAGCTTACATGCACCACACAATTTCAGATTTACAACAGAAAAAATTTATAATATTTTTGTTTCTACTTACTTCTTTCTATATTCAATATATTGTATAGCATTTGAACTAATAAATCTCAGTTTTTGTTTGCTAAACTATAAGATTGCTAGCTCCCTTTATGCTCACAACAATATATCCTTTATGACAACGACCAAACTAGTGGAAGATCAACTCTTTGCAAAATATTGATGTCATTCAACTTACCTCTTCATTCACACCATTTCAACGCTCGTATGTCATTGTATTGCAAATCAAACCAATTGTCTTTTTAGAAGTTGCACTTACACAAGCTGTTGGAAGAAACAAATCTAATGATATCTCGCAACCTCCCTTCAACAACAAATTTTAGGTATGTGCCATTATTACTTGGTATTCTTTTCGTTTCTACGTATGGCTTGCTTTCTTAAATACTTTGTTACATTTTAATGGCTATCTTCATCTTCTTACTTTTTCTCTTTACAACCACTATATTTTCAACATATTAAAATCTAATCATCTTCTTCTTACATTGCATTTTTCTTCTTGTTCCTATGTACACTACCTCAATTAAAGAAATATAATACACATCAACACCTTCTACTTTGGATGCTAACATTTGCTACTCTATAAAGAACCTTCTCACAAGTAACAACTTTCACTTTAAACAATTCCATGCAACAAACTATTTCATATCCTCATTTTTTAATATCTGGATTTTTCCTTTCCACAGATGTCATGGAAGTATATTTCACGTGCTTCAACACAAACATATCACAAAATGTGATGCCTTATGTACACTAGAGAATTTAAGGTATACAACATAATTTTTTAATATATTTTTATATCTCCAAACTTCTTGGTACACTCAATTCTTTGCATACTGTCTGAACTAATAAGTATTAGTGTTTGTTTTCACAACTATTACATTACTACCTCTCTTTATGCTCACAACAATATATTATCAAAAGACCATACTTTCCAAATCATTGCTGCTCAACTGCTGACAAATAGTGTTCTACATTTTACTGCATTGGCTTATAAATATGATCTTGACTAACTTTGGGAGATTACTGATAGTCATATTGAATTTTAACATGATTATATCCAATTTTGTCATTCTTCACTATTACCTTCAGTAGTCCTCCAAAATTTCTCAAAACAGGTTATGTTAAGCTGCGATATTTAGAAATGGGTACAATTCCTTATACCGTCCACAATACAACATTAACATATATGTAAGATACATCAAATTATTCACTATTTTTCTTCAAGGTATACATGAAATATTTACTACCATCCACTATCATCGCTCACTTAGTGATCATTAAATGCTATGCATCGTACATTTTAAAATCTTCTTCCTTCCCAATTAACACTTTTTATTCTTTTTCCATGAATTGTACCACTGAGTATCTCTATGAAAAATGCATTCACAATTGCTGCTACAAAATAGACAAATTCATCAAACAAATTATATGAGGTAAACATCAACAAATATTCATAATGTTTTTTGTTCTAAATTCTTTTTAGCTCCTCACAAACTTCTGTCCTTTTCTAAACTTATATGACTATTCTTACTGTTGTGCTTTGTCCTTCCCAACATGACAACCTTTATGGCTAATTTTTGCAAATCATGTTTGATTGTTGCTGCACACCCAAAATCATACAATACAACAATATTGCCACATAAAGAATCCATTTCATATATTGCTCAACCTACTATTTTCCTTTATCTTAATATTGACATTACCAATTCATTTAATATTTCTAAAATAATACCATTTTAAAAATTTGTTGCATAGTAATAAGCGGTGGAACAAGAAAGCAATTATCTCATCACATATTTTTTTAGGCATTTCAATTTTGAAATGTGGTCAACAATGACTTTTCAACAGACATAGGTGAGTATTCTCCATACTGTATTATTGATATATACAACTGAAAACATAAAAAATGTCGTCCTTCTCTTCATTCTCTTAGTTTATTATCCACTAGTAGCTCACAAAAAAAGAAGCTTGATTCATTAATTATCCATTGTCTGCACGACAAGCTTGTTCCTTCTGCGTTTGTTTCAAGTTTATAAATGACCAAAATGAACAAATGTTATTCCAAGGTCCAATTTGGCAAATGCAACATACCCTTATGGTCTTTGATAACTACAAATGACAAATTTGTGTAGCTTGTTCACAACTATAGCTGGCCCTTGTGCCATTATATGTTCATCTGGATTATTCATCTACGTTGTCTATAAGCTGTGAAACAAATGTAGGATGGATGTCTTCTCATGATTATAGTGCACAATTATCTACTATTTCCTCAAAACTTAAATTCATTGTAATTTTCTTCCAAATATTTTGCTCTTGTCTTCTTTTTGCGTTCCTTGTAGGTCCCAAGGTAATAGCCACCATTCAAAATCTTCTCTACAACAATCCACCTTTCCTATGTCCTTTTCTAGGCTTCCACCACACCTTCAACATGACACTGCATTTAATTTTTTCTTTCTATGTCCTTTCCCTTTCATATGTTGCATGATACCTTTTCTACACAAGTTCTAATAGTTCTTCTTCCTTGCAGGTTGCATGACTTTCACAGATCACAGATCCTTGTCACTGCATGCTACCTCCATTTCAATTTCATTTTTAGTGTTCGGCTTATCCAGATACTGTCATTTGTTTCATTGACTGAAAAATAATTTATTTTTCTATTCCAACACACCATTTCTACATATAATAAGAAAGAGTTGTTATTTTCCCTCCAATCAACATATTTATTACATTTGCTCATTTCAATGTTTGTCAAATACATCATTTTCAAATTTGATTATTTATTTGTCTATGCATTATACAACAAAATTACAACAAATTCTTTCTTAAAAAGTTTTTATATATATTTACCATTCTCTTTGTCAAAGTTTTAGAGACACTTGTTTTTCAAAATTTTATAACAATCTCACATTTCCATCTAAGAATTTGCATGTAATGAAAATTTAAATGACTTAATAACAAAATGTAATCCTCTGTTTCTCTGTCCTTAAAACAATAATTTTTCTACAACGTCTATGTTAAAAGCGCGTTTATGTATACTTATTTTCCTTTTTTCAAGCTTTCAAAATCACTTACTTTTGAAAATTCAAAATAATGTTATATTTTAATTCAAAGTAATATTTAAACAACACAACAAATTAAAAAAAAAACAAACAAACATTTTTTTGCATCTAATACATTTTTAAGTAATTTGATAAGATGACACATAACATTAAGTTATATAATAATCTATTATCAATAAACCCATCTACAACATAATAATAGTTTAATTAGTTATAATACATTCCCCATAAATTTTACAATTCAATGCATAATTTTTTATACAACTATTTTAAACAACTATATATATGTTATGCTATTATTACTAGATAGAACACAAAAAAAACATATTGTCATCTATATTTAAAAGCAATCAATTCAATTCTATGCTCTCAATTACTATACTTTAACATATATGTTTCATATTATTATTACTCGAACCAACACAAATAAGAAACACATTTACTAAAATAACAATACAACCCATTATATATTGTCATTTCTATTAAACAAAAATAATTGGAACTAAGTGCTCCCTTCTTTTAACATCAAAACATTTCATAATTTCCAACCAAACAAACATTGCAATACAAACAATAATCTCTGAAATCAGAGGTTACAAATGCTCATTTCATGCTACCTATTACACTACTTAATGACATCTAAACATTACGACAAATTATAATACACCCCCCACAAATTTTACAATTAACAATCAATTCAATTCTATGCTCCCTATTACTATACTTTAACATATATGTTTCATGCTATTATTAATCAAACCAACACAAATAACTAACACATTTGCTAAAATAACAATACAATCTGTTATATATTGTCATTTCTATTAAACAAAAACAATTCAAATTAAGTGCTTCCTTGTTTTAACATTAAAACATTTTACAATTTCCAACCAAACTCACATTTCAACACAAACGTTAATCTCCGAAATCAGAGGTTACAAATGTTCATTCTATGCTACCTATCACACTGCTTAATGACATCTAAACTTTACGAAATCCATATTTAAAGTGCTTCCACCAAATACATTTTTCTTATAATTTTAAAGACAATTACTTACAAAAACTAGCCTTCTTTACTATTAACAACATCCAATTACACTTCACAATATTCAAACAAATTTACAATAAAATCCAAAATTAACAACAATATTCATTTCCAAAATATTTCAACACATACATGTTAAACATTGCTTTCCAAGAACTCCTTAAATTTTAAACTATATCAACCTGCAAATGTTCGTTCTAAATTTCATTCCTTATGAATTATCGTAGCTAAATTCAAATGTTGGCTTATATGTTCAATTCAATTCCTAACTATAACCTATCCACCCAAATCTTAAAAAGATGTTGCTCATTTTTAGGTTTCCCTTTCCCAAACACTACCTGCCACCTACAACCGCCTATAGGCGACACGTTGCACGCTTCAAAGAACGTGCAATAGCTAGTTATTTTTTCATCTTTTATTTTTCAACTCAAATATATTTGTTTTTTCACTTTTTATTCTCCAACTTGGATATTTATCTTAATCTTTTAAAAGTATTAAATAATAAATTATTGTTTTTAAAAAATAATATTAAATATATATTTCTTGAATAAGTTTTAAGTGACTTAACAATGCTATACACAATATGATTTTTTTCCTTAGCATATATATCCATCTATCTAAAAGCCACAAAGACATATAGTCATAAGGTATATATCTATTCTCAAGAACATTTTCAATTTAAGCACCTCAAAATTGATATCTCTCAACTCAACATCTTTAAGATAGACATATTTAAGACATCTATACATAATATTAAATATATGTATTTCTTGTACAAGTTGTTAATGACTTAATAAAACTGTACATATAATAGGAACAAAATATTTACTAGCGTATATATCTATCTATCCAAAAGCCTTTAGAGACTGCTCTTCAGATGTGTACCTATTCCCAATAACAATTTCAATATAAGCTTATCTTTCAACTTAATAAGATATCTATGCTAGGGGAGAGGATCTAATAGTTGAGTGTACTTGTTGATTTAATGCACAATATTTTTGACAATATTGTACCAATTGTTGTGACTTTAAAGTTGCTATTGTTGATGATGGCTACTCATAATTGAATAAAATGTATTCGTCATATCTAAAAAACAACAAATCATGTAATGCCACATCAACACAATAGTAAAAAATGACTTAGTGCACATGTATTTGTCTCACTTTTTTTGGGCCTTTTAGATACCTGGGCAAAAAAACATCTTGATATGTCCTTGAAACCTTATAAGTAAGGAACAACTGCAAAAAAAAATAGAAGTTTTTTGATTTTTTTCATATAAGATTTTGACAATGTAAAATTAGAGTGCTCAACTGCTACGTCATGTCTCCTAATTAATGGACACACATTAAAAATATGATTTTGATTAAATCGATCAGATTTCCACAATTCATAAGAATTTTTCAGCTTGATTTCTGGATTTTGATGCTAAAAATTACACGCAATCAAAATCCACAAATCAAACTGAAAAATATGATTTTGTTCAAAATCAATAAAAAATAAATTATTAAAAAAATAAAATACAAAACTCAACTCATTTCGTTATGTGTTTATCATTGCTTTATTACTTTCATTTTCTCTAAGAGAATCTCTCTAAGTTTTTATATATTTAAAACACCGTCACTAAATCATAGAATTCAAACCTCGTCCTCACAAGCATCCAAAAAAACTTCTAACTTTAAGTATTGTGCAATTTGAACGTGCATGGAAAAGTACTTTATAACTTTAGATGTTTTACATTTTTAATGTCAATGTTAAATTATAAAATATAAATATATATACCTTTTTACTTCCCCCATGTAAAATGTCTATCATGTTTATAAAAGTATATTTTGATACATAGACACTTTACATTCTTAACTATTTTCCACGCTTATCTAGTTTTGTGTTCAAACTTGTTTAAGATTTGATAAATACGTATCTCACTATTCTATAAGTAAAGATTTTTTATTAATAGTGCTATACATATTCATCAAATCTTAAATAAGCTTAAAACAAAATTAGGTAAGTGTCAAAATGTTTGTGTATGTGTAAGATATTTTTATTAAAAAATAAAAAAATATTATTATATTAATATATAAAATAATTTTTTTTATATTAATATACAAAATAAAAAATAGAATTAGTTTATTTTCTTCATTTATAACAATTTGTCTTTGAAAATATATTTTGATATTACGATATTTTAAATTCTAAATTTTTTATGTACAATTGTCTATCTTATAAAAGCATATTTAAATATTAAGATACTTTGAGTTGTAATTTTTTTAAGCATAAATATAGACATAATACTTTCTATCATAGATATCTTAAATACATTTATCTGAAAGTCTCCGAGTCTTGAGACACCATCTATCTATTAATTAGAGAATATTAATACACATATTCACAAAATTCTTGCAAACTCGATCTCCCTTGTTTAGAACTCATATCAATATCTCCCGTGTAATAACTCTGCCAAAACACACATAAAAAACACGATTTACTAGTTGATAAACATACATTTAAAACATGTAGTTGATAAACACACATTAAAAACATGATTTTGATGGACATCAGAATAAAGCAAATTACTAAATTGACAAAAATATTTAAAAATACAATTTTGGTCTAGATATCTAGATATGTAAAAATAGAAAATCAACTAATTTAATTAAGGTAATTTGAATATAGGGGAAAATACCCAATTATCGACAAGGGGTCGATAACCGTTATGCTTTTGTCATAGATACCCCCAATTACTGATACTAAAGGAGCTTAAAAAATGAAAAACACATGTACTAATAGTCAATCATTTTTTACCTTTTTTGGTTGGTAATTGGCCCATTTGTGCACCACTATTGGGACATTTTGTAACGACTACTAAGACATTTGGCCACAAGTATTGGTATTTTTGAGTAAAACAACTATTGATGTAAGAAGATAGCGGGTATCAGACAAGCGTTTTGAAATGACACTTTTTGATCACTTTGCGCTCCACGATCCCTACACAGAGATCCATGAATACCCAAAAGCCGAAACCTTAGCTTTAAGCACTTCACTCACTTATAGAGATACACTGAAAAAATCGGCAAAATCCAACTTACAGTTTAGGAATTCTAGATGCGCGAAATTAACCTGAATGTTTTCCCCTATCATTACTTTATTACTTTCATTTTCTGTCATTACTTTATTACTTTCATTTTCTAGAATCTTTCTTTTAAGTTTTTATATAATAAAAACACCATCAATCAATAGAGAATTGAAACCGCGTCCTCACAAGTATCCAAAAAAAACCTTGAACTAAAGAAGTGCTGATTGGTAGGAAACTTCTGAGTATCGACTTTAAGTATTCTGCACAGCCAATGTGCATGGATGGACAAGAATAGGTTTGAAGTGTATTAGGATAACATCCAATTTTGTAGTCAAAGTGGGGCAGAACTGATATAAAAGCAGATGGAAGTGTACTGAGATATGTAAGGAAATAAATGGCTATACAACTGTAATAGTCTATTCCCTTGACTTGGTTTACCTTGACTTGGTTTTCCAATCTGTACTGTTTTATAAACATCTTTTCCTTGACTTGGTTTTCCTGACTGTCACAATTGTTGTAAGCTGTGAAAAGGCAAGGCCGCGTTTAGAAGGCTGGCATACACCGACATTCATCTTTTTATCTCCATGGGATGATAACAAGCAGGGGCATTGCCAATTCAAGCAGATTGTTTGAAGAAGCTCAAAAAGTATGCAGGAGTTCATTCTTCTTGAAGCATTTCAAAAAATGGTAATCTGCCCATTTTAATAGATTCATAGATAGGCAACCAAAAGTTCAGTATGGGTAGTATTATGTAGTAAAATGGAATGAACTTCATCTGTTCAAGCAGTAGAAGCTTGGGTTTTAATAGATTTATAGATAGGCAACCAAAAGTTCAGTATGTGTAGTATTATGTAGTAAAATGGAATGAATTTCATCTGTTCAAGCAGTAGAAGCTTGGGTTTTAATAGATTTATAGATAGGCAACCAAAAGTTCAGTATGGATAGTATTATGTAGTAAAATGGAATGAATTTCATCTGTTCAGTAGTAGAAGCTTGGGTTTGTTCAATGTCAGTATGCAATTCAAGATAGACTTAGCATTGTCAAAATTTTGGAATGAAAAGAGCTTGAAAAAGTAGGGTCTGGTCTGCTGTCTCATAGACTGTTTTTGATTTTACCTTGATTAATAACAGGGTCATAGCATCATGAATCATGAATCCATGATCATACCAGGGTCTGCTGTCTTATAGACTGTTTTTATTTCATTAGAGTAGGTATATTGTTCTATGGTCCATTTTTTTTATAGAGAGCTTTAAAAATGTTAATTTATAGGTTGTCTTTTGTTCTATAAACTATCATTGGTCTTGTGAACATAAAATTCTTCTTTTCTATTCTATTAAAACAGAATAGTGTAAAAGCAAGCAATCAATTATCTTTTGTTCTATAAACTGTCTTTGATCTTATGAACATAAAATTCTTCTCTTCTCTTCTATTCTATCAGAACTGGACAGTGTGAAAGTAAGCGATAGATTATCTTTTGTTCTATAAACTATCTTTGATCTTGCGAACATAAAATCCTTCTCTTCTCTTCTATTCTATCAGAACAGGACAGTGTTAAAGTAAGCAATAGATTATCTTTTGTTCTGTAAATTAGCTTTGATCTTGCGAACATAAAACTCTTCTCTTCTCTTCTATACTATCAGATCACAACAGTGTTAAAGTAAGCAATAGATTATCTTTTGTTCTATAAACTATCTTTGATCTTGCGAATATAAACTTCTTCTCCTCTTCTATTCTATCAGAACAAGACGGAGTTAAAGTAAGCAGTAGATTATCTTTTGTTCTATAAATTAGCTGTGATCTTGCGAACATAAAATTCTTCTATTCTATTCTATTCTATTAGAACAGGACAGTGTAAAAGTAAGAAAAAATTGTATTTAGAAATATCCTATATGCCTATATGAATAAGATGTTATATTGAATTTGAATTGTACAGTATAGTCTGTATGGTTAATAATATGCTTGCGAAAAAGTATGTTGTTCTATAGACTATCTTTTGTCTTGTGATAATCATTGATCTTATGAACGTTAAAATTATTCTATTCTACTAGAACAACTCAATATAGTGAACAACTAAACAAAACCAATAACTAAATACATATGTATGCTATATGAATGAGATGTATTGAAATTGAATTGTACAACATAGTTTGTATGTCCAATGATCATGTAAATGTAGAGAGTCCTCTGGAACTATGAAGTTTTTAGCTTGCCAATTGATGCATATACATGTTGATGTTGAATTAGATTGGAGGAATTTGATGCACCCATTTGTTAAGCCTTACCTGATTCACACTTGTTTTTTTGGGCCTGTTTTGGTTGAGTTGCTAATATAATATTTGGCCATGTCTTTATATGAACTCTTTGGAAAAGAAGCCAAATGACATGCAAGATCTTACTACCTTATAAGATATTTTCAGAGAGTCCAAATAGTAGGTGGGCTAGTTGCCATGTCTTGTCATCTGATATGACAAGATACAATTTCCACTTAAGTTGGCTCTTTGAATAGAATTTTCAAGAATTTGAAAGCATAGTGCCAAGAAAGCCTTTATTCTTTGACACCCATCAAATACTTGTCTATTGACTTCACTTCACAATCTAATTTCTGGGTTTCTGATGTTGCAGCAGAGATGAAAGTGAAAGCATTTGTATGAAAGTTTCATCTAATATGATTGGCAATTGGACCTGCCAATCACATGCTGGTCTCATTTATCTTTTATCATTTGTTTATTAGATCATGATAAACGTTTTTTTAATGTCTTTTATGCTTAAGAGACTCTCTCACCTAAAGTAGACTTGAGAGTTCAAAACTCTAATTAGAAGTTGACTTGCATTACAATTTGACATAATTTTGGTATTTCTTTCATTCCTTCCATGTTTTATCATGTTTCGAGATTGGGTTTTACAAGTATGAAATACATGCCAATTTCAATTAAGTGGTTTATATGGATTTTGGACATTTATATGTTATCATATTATTAAATCATTGAAAGCATATAATTTGTTGAAGAATCAAAATAATTTTTCTTATGTATAATTTAGTTATTGATTATTATTGTTTATCATTAAGTATCAATATTCATGGATAATAAAATTCTATTATTAAAGTACATTTCAAAGATATTTTTGATTTAATATATCATTTATATTATTGGATTTTAATAGCAATGGAAAATCACCTCAACCATATCTGTTGTCTTCTTGTTGTCACCTCATAGTGACATCTTATCTTCTGGAACTCTTATCTATTTAATTATTATAAACATCAACTAGTCTTTAGAAGGTGACAAAAACATGAAAAAGTTTTTCAAATTTTGCATAGTAAGTCGTTTCATGACACTATTAATGTTTTACTTATGAGAAAATATTAGAAATTGATTCATATTTTTATAAAGGAAATGACCCACCCAAATACATTTTTTAATCAAACCATTTGAAAGTGACATTTAAGTTTTAAAAATATAAAACTCTTAATCTAATTATCTTTATAATTTTCTAAATTTACTAAAAAGTAGTTGAATACATCTTTTAATTTTTTTTAAGAGAATAATTTTAATTGCCAAAGTTTTTGAAATAAATAAGGTAGAGGGAATGTTGTAAAAAAGAAGAATATTTTTTCCCCCTTAGACAACTTGAAATGGAGTGCACATTTTTCTTATATTTTTTTATTAATATTTTTTCAAGTCAAATTAATACAAATCTCATTGTTTTTTTTTCAAAGAACATTCTTGCCTAAATTTTATCATTAAAAATTATACCCTCTCCAAAAAGATTATCTTCTCTAGGGTGTCATATTTTAAAAATATATTTTTAGCATTATTTTTGTCAAGTAGGAAGCTTGGGTTTGTTCAACGCTGACAAGATTAGAGCATCCACCCTCATCCATGATGTCGGGCCTTGCACTCAGCAAGACTTGATCCTTGGTGAGCTCTTTGTAAACCATTTAACTTCACCAGTAGAACAAGGGCCCATTGACTTTATTACTTATTAGAATTGAAAGTGTTCTTACATAATATATATATTTTTTGAAAGTATCCTTTATAAAATCTATTTTTTCTCAAGAACAAGAACAAGAACAAGAAAAGACTGAAGATACAAAATAAAAATATAATGAAATAATAGGTAACATAATAATAATGATTTCTTTGCTTTTGTCAAGAATGTAATAGAAATATAAAAATATAATAATGTACTAAAACATAATTATTAGATACTAAAAACTTTTTTATCTCTAAAGAATTAATAGAAATATAAAAATAAAAAAAAAATCAAAAAAAAAATCAAAACATAACAATATAATTATACTTTAATAATAATATAATTATTTTATAACTAAAAATGATGAACAAATATGATATGATTTGGTGGACATTACGCATATTCCTCCAAGATAGCCATTCAAAATGTTAAATTTAATTTCAAATCTGCTTATTTCGTAGAAGTTGCAGAGAGGCTCAAATAGTTAATGAATCTAATCGATCTGTAAACTATAATTTTTTTATACAATCAGTTTCATTCAACCATACAGTTTAAACGCCGCCGCCGCCTCATCAAAACAAATTCAAAAACTTTGAAGTCAATGTGGGGTCTGTCTGCTGAAGCGATTGATATAAAACCGGTTTGAAGGTAAAAATCTATCGATCATACTGTTTGCACGTTTACTGTAAATATTATAGGTAATTAAAATTCACAACCCAGTAGTTTTTTAAAGAAATTCCATTTATTATGATAAGAATAAATTTGCTTTCCTGAATTTTGTAGTCGAAGTGGGGCAGTGGCTGGCCAATGCAATTGGTATAAAACCAGATTGAAGTGTTTTGGGAAATGTGCCTGAATGAATTTCTAGGTGTATAGCTGGAACAATTTGTCTCGACTTGTTTTACAAGCTGTCCAAATATAAACAGTGGATGGGGAAATTTAAGATTGGAAGACTTTCACACGGTTTCATTAATGTCGTTCTCGCCAATGACTGGTTGGTTTTAAACATAAAAAGCAGCGGCGCGGCTGGCAGAGATTATTCAAGCATCTTTGTTGGGAAAGCTCGAAAAATATCCAGGAGAGCGGTTTGTTTGGAACCCTCCCAAAAATGGTAATTTTAGCCCCATCTGCCCTTTTTTGTACGTTCATAGGGAGGCACCCACACGTTGTGTATAGATAGAATTATGTAATAAGTTGAAATTTAATCTGTTCAAGTAGCAGAAACTTCGGTTTGTTCAATGGCAGTATGCAATTTGAAACACTTCGCGTTGCCACGGTTCTGGAATGAACAGAGAGCTTACTTAGAGTAGATCAGGGTAATGGGCAAGCGAGCGAAAGCAGTAATTAGAATGGAAACTAGTTAGGGATCTTTTACATGCCCATATGCGCGAGATACTGAATTGGTTTTGAATTGTTAGGGATTTTCTGTAATTGATTTGTGCTTGAAAGCGTCCTTTCGAAATTGTGAAGTTTTTGGTTTTGCCAATTAATGCATAATTCATTCTATACATGTTGAATTAGATACGAGGGGTTTGATGCACCATTTCTTAAGCTTCATCCGATTCTCTCTGTTTTTATTTTCTTGTTTCGATTGAATGTTTATTTGATTTACTTATGAATGTTCATATATGGCTATGTCTTTATTTGCTCTTTATATGAACTATTTGGATAACGAGCCAAATGGTATGCATGATCTTACTATGCTGCAAGACTATTTCTAAGAGTGCAATCAGTAGGTGGACTGCTTGTCCTATCTCTAATGTGAACGGTGCGATATCAGTGAAGAGCGGTCCTCGGTTTCAGTCACTGGAGCTCAGTTAATACCTTGCCTTTTAAAGAATGGCTGGTGAGAGCTCAGTATGTCTTTCACAGAGTGGGTGACAAATAAGTACAGGGTTACGTTTGAGCTCTTTATTTCCTCAACTTGAGACCAAATTGGTGTACATAAATGTAAGTCAAAACGGATGCGGTCTAAGGAATGCCCTGGGAATGTCTGACTCTAATTATTTCCAGCCTTTTTATGGTTTGGTTATGCTTTAATTCATTTTGATGTCCTTGCAGTTTTAGTATCTATGTTTGTGTCTTGTTTTGTTCTCTGTCTTCTCATCCGTTACAAATTCCTCTGAAGTTTCTTTGAATAGAACTTTCAAGAACTTGAAGCTGAAAGCGTAGTGACAAGATAGAATGGCTGGTGTGAACTCAGTATGTCTTTCATAGAGTTTGCGCCAAACAAATGCAGGGATGTTGGAGTTCTATGTTTTCTCATCGCAAGATCAAATTGGTGTAAATACATGTAACCCTAAATGGGTGCAGTCTGAAGAATGCCATGGGAAATAACTGATTTTTTCCAGCCTTTTTATGGTTTGGTTATTTTTAAAGTCATTTTGATGTTATTTGGTGTTCATGTAAACAGTAATATCTATGCTCGTGTCTTGTTTAGTTATCTATCATCTTGTCTGATACTGATTCCACCGAATTTGTCTTTGAATAGAACTTTCGAGAACTTGAAAGCATAATGTGAAGATAGATTTGATTTTTATATTTGTCTACAATTACATTTTTTTTACGTTTATCTTTGGGACTGATTTTTATATTTGTCTACAATTACATTTTTTTTACGTTTATCTTTGGGACACCTGTTAAACACTACCTTATTGGCTTTACATTACATTCTGATTTGTAGCATTTGACTGAATGATTCTTGTGATGAAAGTGAAAGCTTTTGAATGAATGTTCCTTTGAATAGGATTGTAAACTGGATATGCCATTCTCAGTGGTTTTTTTGTTGAACTTTGCAATTAGACCCCAGTGACTAGATACAAGAAATCACGGAAAAGAGAGAGGAAGTGGATCACCAAGAAGCATTAATCAAATGAAAAAACAAAAAAAGACATAAGAAGTGAAAAAACACTTTGGTCAATCACAAAATTTTCTGCGATAATTGGGTTTGTAGAACAGCTAAGAATAGTGCTCAAGATGCCGAGAACTTCTTAAAAAATGAAAGCAAAAGGGGTATAAGATCCTGAAATTGCATTTATTTCAGTTTTTACAGGTCATTATTCCATGTTCCAGGAAATTCCTATGCCAAGTTTGAAATATTTTAAATATGATTGAAACTGGACAAGGATACAAACAAGAGAAATGCTTGTCCCACATCACTCATTTTAATCTGACATCTTCATAATTTTTGTTACATCTGGGAATGGGACTAGCTATTGATGCCATGTAAAACTCGTTTTCTTTTTGGAATAGTTGGGAGTGGTTAATAAATGTTATCATGTATTGATGGGATGGTGGAAATAATTATTTGGAGTGGGAAGCTGCAAGTAAGCCAAGGCTAGGAGACAAGTCACCTGTTGGCATTGGGCTGAAACCATCTTTCAGAATAATATTCCAACTACATGGTAATTTGGGTGGAATAATTTTCTGCAATTATAGAGATGAATCAGTGGCTAATCATCAACAATCCAACTGTGAGTACGTAGATCAATCTACCTGAGCTTGGAAGAAAAGACCTACTGACTGATATAATGCCGACTAAACTGCATATTTGGGAAGAATCAATTTCAATTAAGTAGACAATTTAGGGGATAACATACTAGTAGTGAAACTTAATGTATTATAAAGCAGCAATTCAACACACATCGAACTGAACAAAATCGGCAATCATGGAGTAGTTGAATAAGTTGGTAATTTAGGCGATAATACACTACTAGTGAAACTTAATGTATTATAAAGCAGCAATTCAGCAAAAATCAAACAGAACAAAATTGAAAATTATGCAGTAGCTGAACAAAAGATATATATTTTTTCAACTGAGGAAGGGGTGAATTCTATAGGAGAGATGTATGCCTCCCATACAGCTTTCATGCTTCAGTTTAGCTATTATAGCACTTTACAATGTAAAAATTGAAAATTACCACTATTAGTAACTGACTGAATCGTCACCACACCCAGCAGTGATCCATATCCTTTTTGGAAGTTAAAATGGCAGTTGGAGAAGAACAAATGCACTAGAAAACTGAAAATGTTTTGTATGGAAGTTATGTTAACTACCTGTCATTAGGAGGTTTGATGGTATTGTACAGACCTTGCCCAGTACCCGTTCTACCCTCATTTTACCTTGTGTCCCTTATCTTTATTATACCTAGTAATAAAGCATGCATCTCATGATAGCTACCCTCCTTTTTGTGTCTATGGAAGAGTGCTTTTAGCTTATTATAATTACAATGAGATTGTTTTCTCGTTGGCATTATGGTGCAAGGTCTATGTCCACAAGAATATACAACATTGGCTTTTTGGAAACCTTGATGAAGCCAAGAACTGGATTTCTGGATTTGCAATGGCCAGCCCTGAAACCTGGGTGCTGTTCATTTTACCTTTGGCACAACGTTCTCATCAAGGTTGGTAGATTGATCCTGGAAGTCAACTAACGTTTGTAACATTCTTCTCATGTTGGAAATCTTTATTTGTTGTTTAAGATTTAATCTCAAGGTTACCATTTACAAAGTGGACTAGAGCAACAAGGCAAATGAAAAATGAGGTTAGGCCTTAACTGCTCAAAGGTGTGCTGAATCAATGTAAAGTTGCTGATTTTACTACGAGTTTGGTAGAGAGGGACTACAGTAGTATGCATAGAGAGAAAACCAGCTTGGAAGAGCCTAGAATTTTCTGCTCTTTGTTTCAGAGGTTTTAAAGGTAAAAGCTAATGCGTACATTCTATGTGGAAAATAGTACAAAGATCACAACACCTCTTTAATACAAACATGATAACCTGAAGATTAGGTACTCCAACCTTCTTTTGCCATTTTGCTACATGGAAAGTGCAAATAAAAATTGAAGTGTTTCCACTGCTTGAAAAGGCATATTGCATGTGTTTACATTGCATGTTGGATTGTTATCCTCTAGCTATAGGCGCGAGTTTTCAAAATGACATTCAGAGAAAAATGCTTTACTGCAATCTACTAAAATATACAGCACTTTAGGATCATTTCTCACCGCGATTTCACTTTTCCTTTCATGCAGCATAACTGCATTTTATATAACTCATTTGTTGATATTTCCTCTTAATCATATTGATGATGTTTATGGGATTGTTGTGTCTTGATTTTTGTAGAAAATAGTTTAGCACTCTCCATTCTGGAAGGGCAAGGCCATAGAATTTTGTTCCTATCTCTCTTAAGGAGATAAATTTGTGTGGTTTCTTACCATCTATGATTGTATCTTCAGCAGGAGAAAAGAAACTGGGTTTTGGTTTTTGTGAGATTATTGTTGGTGGTTATTGGTTCAATTATCTCCCATGCCACGCCTGAAGGTTTGTATTTACTGCCATGGCTTGTCTCCTGCTACTTCTATAAAATTATTTACTCATAAATTTTTTACATAATAGAAAGTACTGTCATTCTTTTAGAATGTGGCGGAGACACATATATTGATCTGCACATGAAAAAAGTGTTTGCCATCACCTGTGACACTGTTGTAGAATTTCCTTTATCTATAGATGAAGCTGCAACCTTGGTTGGGCATTTATTTGCACTTTGGAGAGCACATCTAACGATATTCTCAATCTGACAACTTGTACATTAACTTTTTGGTTCTAGGAAATGCTCTTCATGTAATACAGGAAAGACTTAATGCACAAGCAAACTGGACAGGCGATGATCCTTGCTTAGCTTGGGATGGTGTGACTTGCTTTCAGAATCATATTGTTGAATTGTGAGCTATTTTGGTCTCCTAGAGTTTCTTTTTAGAGCATGCAATAAATTTTACTCGATAGAAACCATTGAAATTTTAAAAAATAGTCAGAACTTTGTGATAATTTGGAGTTCTGGATACACTTCCATTTTCTACGATTCAAATAATGAATACAAGATTCCATGAAAAAACTTTATCAGAAGGAGATCGGCAATTTCAAGTGCAACAGAAGCGTCAAATTATACAGCAAGTTGTCTGGAAAACATATAACAAGTGAAATGCCATTTAAGTGATATTTAATGAGTCAAAGAATTTGTCTGCTGGTGAAGAAATTGATCTGTCAAAATATATTCTAGGTCTTATGCAGTTTCTCCAGCGTAAGTTGGTTTGACACTAAGCTTGTATCTTTTGGTAAATGTATCCTTCTGTGTTGTATCCTGAGGTTTACCCATTATTGTTCAAACTAATGCTTAATACAAATCTGGCTTAACAGAAAATCAATAAGAACAAATTTGAAAGTAAAATGGCTTATACTGCTGGTACCATAGGACAGTCTAAATGGTTCATTATGGTACAGTCTAAATGGTTCAGTGGAAGTAAGATAATATAGGTGGTGGGAACACTCAATATTGTTTTACTCTGAAGATGTCGCTTTGACCAGATGCCAGCAAAATATATGCAAGACCACAAGTACTAATTAGGATCAAGTGTATTATATCAGAATGCAGACCTATTCAATTGGGTATTTTTGATAGATTAGAAAAGTAAGCAAGATCAGAAGAATCATTAATTGACAATAATGAACAGACACAAACACAATCAAACCTATGGCTCATCACCAAGCCCTTCTAGTGGGCTCTATTCCTATCAGAATGATGTGTAAGAAACCAACCTTGCTGTGTATGTAGCAATAACTCTTCCATTGAATCAACAAATTGCATGAAAATCAGCAGCAATTGAAGATTGCTGCTACAGGTTTTCTGAAAACAGTAGTCACTGAAGAATGGGAATAAATTTTGACTATGACTTCTAGACTATACTCATCCTCTAATTATTACATTATACAGATATTAGTGGTGGCATATTGTCATGACAACATTTTTGAACAGAATACAAACCATTACAAGACGAAAATCAAAATACTACACTAGATTTTTCTCTTATTATTACTGACTGTATTAACATTATGATAGTTTGTAGTAAGTCATTACTGCTACTATGTGCAGGTCTTTGGCTTGTTACTAATATTAAGAATACTAATGCTCTAATATTATACCATTACTATTCCTAATAGGATTACAATATTATAATATATTATTATTATTAGAGGATGAGTATAGTCATATCAATGTTATGATAGTTTGTAGTAAGTCTTTACTACAACTATGTGCAGGTCTTTGGTTTGTTACTAATATTAGGAATATTAATGCTGTTATATTATACTATTACTATCCATAATAGGATTATAATATTATAATATATTATTATAATCATACCATTACTGTTTTTTTTTGAGTAATTGTGGGGGATTCTATTCGGGCCCCAACCAATAATATTGCATAATAAAAAAATAACAAATAGAAAAGATAACTATAACAACCATAACAGTCTCTGCGACCAACACAGAAGACCCCTATACAAGACTAGCAGACAGACCACCAACAATAAAGGCTTAGAGCCAATGACCAAGAAGCTCAAAAATAGAATAAAGCTCCTAGAACCTACAGCAATGCAGCAATAGACTCCGAAAACAGAAGGAACGTTGGGTGAATCGGTACCTTCCCCGTCTGTTCACAGAAAAACCACTAGCCATTCCCCAACCTGCCATTTCTTCAGCCTGCAGTGTGCATGCCTGTTCACCTGCACCTGATTGAAGATGCTGCACTGTAGTGTCTAGCGAAGGAAACTGAATGCCACGGGAAATCTCCTTTCTCTGTACCCTATGGATTTTATTTGTGCAGAAGATTGAAACTGTATATTTTATAAGTTTATGGATACCTCTAGGTGACCCTTGTTGCGGGTCATCATGAGGCCCTCCAATACTTTGTCCACATCTGCACATGAAGCCCTTAGCAACAGTAATTCATCATGAATCAGCTTTGTTTCATTATTCTCCACTAGCCCCTCACCTGAAGAAACCTTTTTCTATCTAGAAATTCCTTTTGTCAGAGAGGGCCTTGTATTTGCCTTAGCTACATCTTCCGCTTCAACGTAAAAGACCTCTATATTATCAAACTGGCCAGAGAAATGAAGATGGGGGGGCCATATCCATGGCTCTACATTATGAACCGCGACCACCAATTTAGATATAAAATACTTTTGAATAGAGGCTTTTGAACTTTGTGGCCCTGAGATTCCCATGGCTCGATCACCCAATATTACCTTAACAAATCCTTATGCTGACAAATTATTGCAAGTAAAAATAGGATGCAATCGCCAGTCTGAAACATGATTCTTCCCAAGAGGATAATGAACTCTGAAACCTTGCCTGCAGCAAGCCATGGTGCCACACAGCCATTTGATCACCTACAACGGTTTTACTATAATGGTTTGTAGAATTAACATATTGGTAGTAATAAAGGAGCCTGTTTTGACATTTGAATCCTTGTGTCATATTTAATTATAGTCATGTCCATATATGTAGTGCAATAATGCTATGGATATGTGCATGCGCACCAAAATATGCATTATGGAACAAAAACCCTTATTTTAGGGATGAGCATATTACCTTTTGAATGTCAGAAAATCAAAACATAAATAAGCTATAGCAACATGTTTAAGAATTTGGATTCGTAAAGCATTTTGAATAATATATTTAGTATATATGATGCAATAACGCATTTACATAGCATTGATGAGCATTTACCAACATTGAAATCAAACTCTTCAAATGAACATATCAGGTTCAATCCATTAATAAGCATACAAATAAAATGGCTGAGAAGGAAACATTGTGGTAAACAAGGAAAAGTTTGTTTGGATTGACAATATGAACTGCAAACAGCGTGAAGAGAGGTCAGTTAAACACAAAAGAATAAACTCATCCAAACAAACCTGGTGATCTAGCTCAAAATTTGGAGAAATAGGTTGTTGTGAATAGATGTCATGAGCACTAAAAACTAGTCTTCTAGGCTAATGTGTGGCAAGGTTATTGTTGATGATTTGAGTATAATTAACAGGCATATTTTTCCATTTTCACAATTAGAACAAATACCTTTGTGTAACTCAGAGTACGTTTTTGAGGATATATTGTTTTTGTTGAAGCTGTAATAAGGCACACACACCAAGGTGAAGCAATTTAATAAAGAATCAAGATGTGTTTAACATGAGATCTTGCACGAGCGATTGTTTTGTCACTTCTTCCTTTCTAGCTGGGTGTATGATTCTTAGCATTTTGTAACTGCGTTTCACGCATTTTAACTTGGATTTTGGATTACTTGTGTCTTTCAATTTTGTCCATTGGTATTATTAACTCATCTTTGCTCCTTTGTGTGTTTCTGCATTGTCTTGGCCAATTCTGTCTGCTGTATGCTGCCTCATATTGCCCTTTGATATCAAGTCGTTTATTCTATGCGACTCATGTCATATCTGTAATGACCCTAACCGGCCATTTACTGATTTCGACTAATAAATCTTAAACAGATTTAAAATAAACAGTAACATGCAAATAACCAGAAGATATTCTCGAATAACCAACAGATTTATTCATAAAACCAGCAAGTACAATCTTATGAAATAACTCAGAAAATCGGG
>MU225025.1:982575-994502 GCA_018584345.1 Thuja plicata | reverse complement strand
GTTTATATGTATTTTTTAAATACATTCGCCACGACAAATAATTAATTACAATATTTAGAAAATTATTTCGCCATAATTTATCAGTAAAATTTTTCAGCTTCGCCAATTATATTAATAATTTTCCTATAAAAATAATTTGTTTTCGCCATTTTTTTATAAAAATTGTATACGAAATTAAAAAATTCGCCACCAAATATCTATAATTTGAACCACAATTCGCCATCAATATTAAAAATTTTCCCTCAAAAAAAAATGTGATTCGCCACAATTTTATACTTTTTGGGAGGGGGGGGTTTCTTAAAGTTATCCCTGAATTTAACTCATAAATGAGTAAAAAATTATAATATTATTAAATGAACTTTAAAATGAGTCATCATCCCACGTTCACGGTCAATGATTGATTTTGAACTATATAGTCAGTGATGCTGAATTCATCTATGCAATGTCAACATTTTCGCCAGTCTTGAGAAGCATAGAGGTTGCCTTAATTATAAGCCTCCCATATCCATTTGTTTGAAAGCTTATACAGGCTTCTCAACAAATCTGTTATACGTTTATCTTTTAATTGTTGTATGCCATGAAAAGACAATTCTTTCAAGGCATTCAGTCGACGGATTATCTACCTGTTTTGTGCATACACATCGGTGAAACACCAGTTCCAAAACCTTCAGTATCAGTGATAATACAATTTCTAAAACTTTAAGAACTGCTGAAAGAATGTGTTTTGGCCACTTTGTTTTGTCGGTAAAAACAAAAGTTTGCAAACCTTCTTTAAGCTTGATGAAGTAGTTTTAAAATCTTTAGGTTATTTCAAGAGTCCCTTTTAAATTTTTAATGGAGACTTTGAAACTTATTGACACTTTGAAAAGTTAGTGAAGTACCATATCGGCTAATGAAGTGGTTCTAAAATTGTAAAACCTGTCAACAACATGAGTCCTTTTCTTTATTTGCGAGCACCAACCCATATAAACAAACCTTTTTGGTGAAAGAAATACTTCTCGAACCACTTGAACCACTGAAACTTTATTCCTTGGTCATTTTTAAATTGACGATTTCCTTGATCAGCGAACTTTAAGGTTTACAAACTCCAGATATTGTCAAAACAATGGATTGACTCTTCCCTTTCGGCGAGGGGAAAAGTTAGTGATGTTGAAGTTTTTCCAAAAGGGAAGAATGAAGACAAAACTTAGCTGATGATATAGAGAATGAAGAATTTTTGAACGAAGGGGTTGTTAGCAAACTTTATGTTCTGCCGAAAAGGAGTTTGCCAAAGTCCATCTTGCCGAAAAGGGAACAAAATACTTAAAACTTTTGAAAAAGATCTTTGGGGTTTTAAAATGACTTCACATGCTGGACAATAAGCATGGAAATTTTTTAAAATAGGCCAAGTTAAAAAATGAGGCCGACAAGTGTCATTTGTATTCCCTTGAACTGGATAGTCATAATGTTACATTTTATTATGTGCAACTTTAAATGCTTGAATTCTCTATGATTTTTGCTGCACTTTTACCTTTATAGTTTTGAACTTCCAAGCAACCATTTTGCAGGTTTTGTCTAGTGAAGCACATTATAGATCATTTTAGAAATTGCTACGGCTAATGTTCCTATCAAGGATGCTTTCTGGAACCAAGAGCTAAACTGGATGTTTTATTTGATTTCTGCTTGAACATCTCAGTAATTTGTGATTCATTTTTACCTTATAGTTTTTAGGAACAATTTTTACAGATTTTGGTTAGGATTTAAGAACTAAACTAAATATGTTCTATTGGATTTTGTACCTGCTCAAGTTTCTTTTGTATTTTCTTTTAATTAATATTTTTTAAACTTGATGAAAAATATTGGTTTTAAAGATATTCATTATTTATATCACTACCATACATTCTTAGCTCTACATTTTTAGTATTAAGCGGGGCTAAAACATTCATAAATCTTTTGCGCTTCTAATTAATGAAAATTATAGACAGCAAGTCTCTCAAGGTTGCAGTTGTTACGAGAAGATTCTTGAATGTCATTTTATTCCTTATTATTCCTTAAAATGAAAACAACAGCTAACTCATTTTTAAGACCTTTGTTAGCTAGGAAAATAGCTTGTTTGTGTGTGGAAGAAATGCATCTTATTCTATCCAAAGAACAAACGATTTACATGTGCTGAGCATCAATATTACAAGGATTATCTCTCCCTATATAGGCAAGGAAACAAAGCAGTCTGTGCTTCAATAGAAAAAAATTTACATCTTTTAAAAATTACTTAAGCTTACCATGAAAACTCAAAGAAAATTATTTTATGAAACATTCTAACTTCCCTGAATGAATTGGGGTGGTATCTTCCTGTTATAGTTCCTGAAGAGTTTTGTAGGGCTTTTCATGGATTCTTTTTGAAAAAATAATGATATCAGCACAAATAGACTAATGGTGTTATCTCAACTTTAGTTGTGTGTGAATGTAAATTGGTGGCAAGTTCCAAATTTCAATATCTTAAAATGGGATTTATCCAATAGAACCATATATTTGGTTGTTGCAAGTCAGTGATAGACCCTTTTTGTTTTATCACTATCAAGCTAACAAAAAATTGATTAACACCCTTTACTTTGCATTTTTAATGTTTAAAAATTATTCAAATGTGTTAAGGCTTGTTTTTCTGCCATTAAGAGTTAGCTGAAAGGCCTTCAAAATTACAGGTATTTGGGGAACTGTTCTTTCACTGGACCTATCCCTCCCCTGGGAAAGCTTATCAATCTCAAACACCTGTAAGTAAATCATTTTGTTGTTTGTTCTTTCAATTGTACCTATTGCTCTTTGAGAATTTTAAAGAAAATAAGTCTTTTTCTTCCAAGGTTAATATCTTTTTGCATCATAGGATAATGTTTGCTTCCATATATACAATGTAGATTGTTAAGTAATGTTATATTTTGTCTCAGAACAATGTGGGGCAATGACTTGAATTGTACCATACCAGCGGATATCGGAAACTTGACAAATCTTGAATATCTGTAAGTTGATATTTAAATGTGAATTCTAGCTCTTTATAAGTCATGGCCTCATCTAATGGTTGTGTATGGATTTTACATTCCTTGGTATTAAGGAAGCCTTTTCTTCTTTCACTTATATTTTTTCTTAGGTATTAATAAGAGTATGGAATCCCATTACATTTGGTATGGTTCCATCAAATATTCTACTGTTGAATTGTCTACAGATAATGGAAAACATGGATAGTGTCTTTCTGTTTTTTATGTTGCATTGAGGTCATGTCCAATTTTTCCTGTTGTCTAGTTTTCATTCACCATTTTCTTCCTCATGGTCTTAACTCTTAAGAATTTTTCAGAATACAGATGTTTTGGCTCTTGTAATGTGCATCTTTATCTTGCCATTATCATGTATGATACATTTTTTTGAATGTGACTAATCAGCATCACTACCTAAAGGCTAAAACCTATGTTACTAGGTTGCTCTATACCTAGGGCATAGCCTTATTGGGGCTTTACTAGGTACAGGTCTCAATCTAGGTATGACCCGAGCCTTTGGGCCATACTTGGCTATCCCATGCACTTGAAATAGCAAACACTCTTATAATGAAAATAAAAAGATAAAAAAAGTTAAAATGCATAACCTCAACAAACCATAAAACTATTTAACTAACCACTATGTATTTTTGTATTTTGAACATATACATACCATTTTGATTTATCTTTTATATTTGACATCACATTTGATGAGGACACAGTTATACTGTGGGGGGGGAGTTGATCAGTATAATAATATTCCTTTTATCCTTCTTTAAACTTATTTAATTCCTTTAGGATTTAATTCTAAATTAGCACATATGAGAAATCAATGAGCAACACAACAACACCAAAGTTTACGTGGTAACCCTTGTGGGAGAAAACCATTGAAAAAATATAGCTTGTATTAATTTATTTTAGAGGCACAAACCCCTCATAATACTTAGAGGGACCAACCCCTCATTCAAATTGTCTTTACAAGAGCTACAACTCTCTTCTTTGAACTGTTATAATTCCCTTCTCAAATCTGCTATAAAGTGATCATAAATCTGCCACAAAATGATCAAAATCTCCTCTTGAAAATCTGCTATTAAGTCCTTATTAATCTAGTGTATTTGCTTGATTGTCTTTACAACACACAACACACTTCTCTAACTCTCATACAATGGTTCTTTTATACTTACTCAAGAGGGAGAATTCCCCTTAAAGACATCTCCCTTCATATCAAATAGTCACAAGCTCTAAAACAAGTCACACTTCTTCGCAAAGGACAATGTTTATCAATCTTTTATGAATTGTACCTTCTGAAGAATATTTTCTTTAATAAAAAGCGTCTCTTTATTGGACAGCATATAATAAAATATCTCTTTAATGAATCACACCACTTGAAAATAACAGACTTATTTAAACCACTCTTTAATTCCTTCTTAATAGAGTCACTTATATCATATAAATTTTTGTCTTTAGATTATAATGAGTCGGCCATCTTGCTATAGTCAGCTGTTAAGAGAATCGGCCAAAGCTTTTAATGAAGTCACCTCTATCATATTGTATACACCACCTTGTGTTAAATATCAAAGTTGTCTGTATTAAAACATTAAGACATCGCTTCTATTATAACTAATTTTTCTTGTTTGATTGCTGCATTTTCTGACTTGTCTTTGAATAAGACAAAAACTAACCATAACCAAACTGCACATAACTAATCAAGGATGAAGTCTTCTGTCTAAAACTCATTAATGACATCAATGACAACTTACCAACAAAATTATCATTTATTAGTTGTGTTCTTCGTTAAAGTATGGTCCATGCAGATTTAGGGATGGGAGATAGGACGATGTTGGGGATGGGTTTCTTGGATGGTTAGACCATGGACCTAAATGCGGGGATAGTGGTTGGGGGCACAATATATATTCATGTGTGTGAATGTACATATGTATGTGTATGTATGTGAGTGTGTGTGTATACTTATTAAAAGTAGAGTGGAGTTTAGGGTGTTACAAAAAGTAATGATAGAGAATGATGATCAAGATATTTGACATTCGATATAAAAAGGGAGCCAAAGTCCTTAAAATTTTTAAATAATAGTTACAAAAGATCTAGGATACAATCGACAACTAAGAAAAGCATAAGACAACTAGGATGTAATAACCCCTTGGTTTATCCAATTCAACAGCTTGCAAATGTTTGTGTTTTGACAATTTTTTGATGAGTTTGTTTCTCAGAATGTATTTAGGGGTTTTTGCTTACTTCTTTGCTAATGAACAAATGATTTTGAATGCAAAATATATTGAAATGATAGACTAATAAATTATTTCAGAATTCTGATCTTCATAACAGCAAACACTAATACCAAATTCTAACTATTTATTGCAACCAGAATAGCGAATAACATACCAGGAGTCCCATGATAGCCTGGAAATGTGTTTTTTTATTGATCGAACTGGTGAAACTGACAATACAGGAGTACCCAGATGGTGATAATACCTCCAATGAGGTTTATTTGCATCAACTATAATTATCAAAAACAATTTTGGAAGAAATAGATAGATTTGCTATAGTTTACTCCAAGCGTGCAGGCAAGGTCACCAATTTTGACAAGTTTTCCACACTAAAATGTTGATAGTAACCATGTATGCTTATGAGAGCTTGTAAAAACCACTTATTTATTTACTACTGTTGCTGATAACGATTTTTCAACCTTATTCAAACCCTAATTGCTGCTAACTTATTTATTTGATACCCCAAGTGCCTCCAATGTGTACGGTCTGCCCTAGGAAGCCACGTGAGGGATGGAAATGGATGTGGCAGCCTTCAATGGCCTCTAAAACCTGATCAATTCGCTGTCACCAATCTGATAATGCTGCTATAGGTCTACACTTAATAAACCTTCAGATATATGCACAAACCCTTGATATTTCTCACCTTTTTGGCCCAAATAGAACTCTTGTATGAAGCTCTCACAAAGAAATAATATCAACTAGTATTGCACAGCCTTAGAATTGCAAAAACATTGAATAGATTCGTTCTCAAATCGCTGAAGATGATTGAAACCCTTGGTCTCAAGCTCAAATCCCAAGAACATCCAAATAGCAAAGATAAATAATCATCAATAATGAGTTTGATTTGCTTTTTGAAACCTTTTATATCCTCTCAACTCTTAAATGCTTTTAATTCCCTTTTGAAATCCACTCTTAGGGTTTTAATAAACTTTACAATAACTTTTTAAAAGGGTCAATCCCTTCATTTGATGCAAAACGAAATAATATAAAGCATATATATTAATAATCACTTATATCTCCCTTGAAATTGGTAGCACTTTATAATTATTAAATGTCCTTTTATAATAAAGTCAAATAAAGTCATTAAATGCTCTCACTTAATAATTTGACTTTATGATATTAAATCCCCTTTAATTATAGTCACATGAAATCAATATAATATTCCCTTAAAATAATTAATTATTATTAAAGTAACACTTTAATAATAATTAAATGTCATAACTCCATTATTAACCATTATTTAATAATTCAGACTTCATCATTGGCTAGCCCACTGCCCTGAATACCTAGTCAAAACAGAGGTGCCAAAGGTCATCACTGCAACTGAGGCCAGTCCAAGTGCCCTGCCAAATATAGAAATGCTGGATAAATGACTTACTATAAATAGTAAGTGTACCAAATTGACCCAAACGAAGAGCAATCCTGAACACTTGTGACCTCCAGAAGGGAAAGAGCCTCCTGTTCTGCCAATTGGGACCCTCTAACCATCAATCTTAGCCTATGAGGGCCAATGATAAGCTAAATCAAACCACAAACTATGTCATCTCGAAAAGGGGACATTACAACTGAAAAGTCACCTTTTTCGTGAGTGTTAACTTTCAGAGGATTAGCCTATTTCTTGACCCTCATAGGCTAATGGAGTTGTTCAGAGGGTCCAGTTGGCAGAGTTGGAGGTCAATTCCCACTCCAAAGGTCAGGGATGTTCAGGTTGCTCTTCGTTTGAGTTAGATCGACACACTATTTATAGTAAGTGACTATTTTGGTAAAGTCAAGGTTTCCATCTTTAGCAGGGCGCCTGAATAGCTTGGTGGCAGTGTTGAGATTCAGTATCGTTGACTGGAGCAATTATTTAGAGACTTACTATTTATTGTAAGTCATTGTGGAGGAGTTGCTATATCTGGCAAGGGCTCCCGAACTCATGGTATGCACCATGATTAACTCATTCGTCAATTGGCTCAATTTCAGGGATTTAGTATTTATAGAAAGTCAGTGGATGTTATAGAGGGACCCTTACTATTTTTAGCAAGGCAGTTGGATGCACAATGGATACAATGGTTAACTCCTACGTTCACACGAAAACAAGAAATAATGATTATTTTTGGAGTTATGTTATTTTAATTATTAATAAAGTAATACTTTATTAATAATTAATGATAAAGTGCAATTATAAAGATATATTTTCACTTTATGTGACTGGGGCCACTTAATGACTTAAAAGTCATTTAATAAAGTGCATCACAATGATATAATATAACTTTATGGCTTAAGTGGACTTTCTTTAAAAGGGAGTTTTAGATGTTTTAAAAGTACACTTTATAATAAGTGATAAAGTGTTATTTAAAAAGGGAGATACAAGTGTTTAATAAAGTATACTTTATATTTTAATGTGTGCATCAAAAGGAGGGGAATATAATTAAATATTATATTTCAAACTTGCAACAAGCTCACATGATAAGTTATACGGGGTGTAAGCTTGAAGCTTGAAGCTCAATTGTTATTTAGAGGTTTATAAATACCTTTAAAGGGAGAAATCAATTCATGACTTGTGCATTTTTTGATGTTTGTCTTGTGGTGAAGAGAGGGTTTGAAACAAGGGTTTCAAAACTTCACCTTGAAGAATTGTGAATTCTTCAAAATTTTCCTACACTCAGAATTGATTAAACACCCAACGATTTGTGCAATTAGAATGGCTTCAATTAGGAGTCATCATTGAGTATCCATAGATGAAATTGGTGTGGAATTACTTCTGATTTGTATTGTTTATCAGCAGCAGCAGATTCAAACTTCTTATGGCAATGATTAATCATTCATAGTGGCTGCCGTTTCATAGAATTATCAGCTGCTGATAGTTTAGCAACTGCGTGAGGTAGTGAAGATATGGCGTGGGTTGAAAGGGCATATTGAAAGGGGTTTTGATGTTACATTAGGTACGACTCACTTCAGTGCCAAGGATTTTCAATAAACATCATTTCAACGATATCATTTGGCATCCAGATTATTCTAACGGCATCTTTCTAGGTTCTTTTCAGTTTACAATAAAACTTACTTCATGCCATCGATTGTCCTTGTATTTATTTAGATTTGCAAATCAGAATTTTGAAGTTTAAACAGTTGCTGGTCAAGTGTTTGTTAAAATGTTTGGTGTGATGCTTTGAACATCACCATCATACGATGTATGCCAACTGTTTGGTTTAATGCCTATGTTTCCTGTTTAACAAATTCGGACTATATATGTGTTGCCAACATGTTTCTTATGACAACATATTGTAGTAATGTTCTTTATTATGCAAGATAACTGTTTGACGAAATGCACACTACACAAAACTGAAAATTTTTAATGCAAAATTGCAAGGGTTATTACAATGTTTGGAGTTTGAGCCAGCAGGACTCTTACAGTGGTATTAGAGCGGTTTCCTGCCATCCTGTTGGGGGTTGGGAAAAAATTATATTGGTCCTACAGATGATATTTGAGTGGCCAACACTCTTGCTTTGTTTCAGTCATGGGTAAAACAAAATCTATACAGGACCTCATGCCAGAGCTCATGCATGCCTTTTAGGATTATAATAATGCCTTTCAGGATTATATTAAAAAATTATTTGGGCTTCTACAACACCCGAACATTCTAGATCCTTTGTTTGTAAAGGAAAAAAGGCAAACACTAATTTAAATAATTTGAATCATGCAAAGGAAACAATGGGAAAGAAGGTGGATGTGAAAGTTGATCCTTTACTTAGTGGAGCAACCACTAGTGTTTTGACTACACATGATGAAGGAGACTCTTCACAAGGGCATGATGTCACTACTAATTTGTTTGAGGACAGTTGCATTGAGTCCCATCATTCTCATGAGATTGGAGCTAGTGATCATGAGAAAACCAATGATATGATATCAACCATTGAAGGTAGCCCTACACCAATTGGTAGACATGAAGATATTAAGCATAAGACGACTGATTTTTATTAAGCATAACCCTTGAGCATGAAAAAAATTGAAAGTCTTGGCAAGTCCAGAAGGTGTTATGAGGGTGACCTTGGGTATTGGCACTCATGATATTAGTGTCAAGAATGAGGATTGCATGGAAATTTTGTCCCATAATAGTTCTGATTTTCATGTCAGCAGTAAATGGTGTTTGCATCAATATGAGGCAACAAAGTTTTCACATGTGGATGATGGTTGTACTCAAGATCTGGGTAATAAGGATGTAATTTATGAGGAAGACTCAAGCTGCAGTGTGTCTAATTTTTCATATCAGACCCTTGAGAATGAATCTGAAAGTTCTTTTTGTGGTATTAGGTCCTAGGATCCGACTTTGAATGGACATGGAGATAGATTGGGAGCTGAAGTGTGTCAGGAGGTTGACATATCAGCAACTTCTACCTTATCTGATGAACCATTTGTTGAGGTGCTTAGCAGTGGTTCCTCGTTTGTTGATGTGTGCGATGAAGATAGCACACATGATGCTACTTTTCAGGAGGCAAGCAATGTAGATACAACCTCATATCACAGTGCAGATTGTGGGTCGGAGAGTTTGCATGGTGGTCTTGGATTTCAGAGACATCATTTGGTTGGGCAGCTAAAAGTGAATGATAGTCAGATAGCCACATCAATTGAGCATTTTGATGTTGCTTGTCAGATGTTGGCTACCTATGGTTGGGGTACTCCTGTGATAGATGAGCATTGTGATGGTAGTCTTTCCCTTACAGAGTTCCATACTCTTTGAGAAGCAATTGGAATAATGAAACAAAATTACCTGCTACTACTTGTGGACAAAGACTATCTTCTCGAGTGGGGTTGTTTTTGCTATGATGCAATGAAGGGATTGACCATTTTGAAAAGTTATTATAAAGTTTTATTAAAACCCTAAGAGTGGATTTCAAAAGGGAATTAAAGGCATTTAAGAGTTGAGAGGATATAAAAGGTTTCAAAAAGCAAATCAAACTCATTATTGATGATTATTTGTCTTTGCTATTTGGTTGTTCTTGGGATTTGAGCTTGAGACCAAGGGTTTCAGTCATCTTCAGCCATTGGAGAACGAATCTCTTCAATGTTTTTGCAATTCTGAGGATGAGCAATACCAATTGATATTATTGCTTTGTGAGAGCTTCATATAGGAGTTCTATTTGGGTCAAAAAGGTGAGAAATATCAAGGGTTTGGGCATATATCTGAAGGTTTATTAAGTGCAGACCTGTAGCAGCATTATCAGATTGGTGACAGCGAATTGATCAGGTTTTAGAGGCCATTGAAAGCTGCCACATCCATTTCCATCCCTCATGTGGCTTCCTAGGGCAGGCCATACACATTGGATGCACTTGGAGTGTCAAATAAATAAGTTACCAGCAGTTAGGGTTTGAAAATCATTATCAGCAGCAATAGTAAATAAATAAGTGGTTTTTACAAGCTCTCATAAGCGTACATGGTTACTATCAGCATTTTAGCGTGGAAAACTTGTCAAAATTGGTGACCTTGCCTGCACACCTGGAGGAAACTATAGCAGATCTATCTATTTTTTCCATAATTGTTTTTGATAATTATAGTTTATGCAAATAAACCTCATTGGAGCTATTGTCACCATCTGGGTACTCTTGTATTGCCAGTTTCACCAGTTCAATCAATTAAAAAGCACATTTCCAGGCTAGCATGAGACTCTTGGTATGTTATTCACTATTTCCGGTTGCAATAAATAATTAGAATTTGGTATTAATGTTTGTTGTTATGAAGATCAGAATTCTGAATTAATTTATCAGTCTATCATTTCAATGTATTTTGCATTCAAAATCATTTGTTCATTGGTAAAGAAGTAAGCAAAAACCCCTAAATACATTTTGAGAAACAAACTCATCAAAAAATTGTCAAAAACACAAACATTTGCAAGTTGTTGAATTGGATAACCCGAGGGGTTACTATAGCGGTATCAGAGCATAAGACAACTAAGAAAAACATAAGACAACTAGGGAATAAAGAATATTCTTGAAGTCTATTCTAACTACTTAACTGACTATTACAACTAAATACTACAACATTTTAATCCCTTAATGGTCCATCTATCAAGTAAACCAAGCTTATCCCAAAAAACTTGAAATTGATTTGCTGGTCAAAAAGCATAGAAGGCTGACTCTTCTGCTCAGAATGTTTTGCGACATGACCTTTGGTGGAGACACCCCTTGGTTGGATTGCTGATCAGCAAACCTCTTTTTGCAGAACCTCTTCATGTAACCAAGCTTACCATGTGATAGCTTTCAGGTTAGCCATACCTCCCACAGTCCTTGTTAACATATTGTTCGTTCGTGTTTAACTATGCATATATTATATATATATGTATATATATAATATTAATAATAATTATTAATATATATATTTCTCTGATAAATATATATTGGAACGAACTCATATATATATTAGTTATTAATAAATGATATGTACAATGAACAGTCACCTCATTTAGTATCAACAACCACATCTCTCTATAATGAATAGTCACAACTATTCATTATAGATTCTATATATAAATACAAATATATTTTTGTAGAATCAATCAATAACAAAGGCAATTGTATTCTACTACATATTAGTTTATACATTATCTTCAGATCTACATTTCTTAACATGGTATCAGAGCAAAGCCTGGGAGTTGATAGTTGAGGAAA
>MU225025.1:951105-968337 GCA_018584345.1 Thuja plicata | reverse complement strand
CTCGAGCTGGAGTAGTACTGGGATGGGTGACCTCCCGGGAAGTCCCGGTGCTTCACCTCTGTGAGCATCACTTAGATCCAATGAGTGCTAAGTGTTCCATTCATTCTCATGAGAGATGGGTTCATGTGAACCACTACTCATGAATTATGGGTCAATGAGTTTGACTCAAAAACTACACAGTTGAATCCTAATAGCAATATCACAACAAGATTGGTTTCCTTACTTCTAGGAGCATCCCTAGATTTTAGGGAAGGGACTGCCAGTTGACCCATCTTGTCCGGTATCAGTCACAGACAGGTGACATGGTCAGTTTCATATTTATTTGGTTGATCTGGGCTTTAAGAAGCTTAAGGGGAAATATTTTAATATTTCCTAGGTTGGTAATTAAATAATTTATAATAAGGCTATATTTATATAGCCATTTCGGAGTAATAAGGGGATAACTGATGGATTTGGGCATATATACCTATGTATGGGGGCTCGTTGGAAAGGTCTCGAATTATTATAAGCTATTTTCACTATCTGGAGGTTATTTGGTGCCTTGAGTTATGATATTTTGATAAAGTAATGTTTTTCCTTGAGTTTGGACGACTTTAATTGGGAAGATGTTATTTTATTATATTTTATTTAAAGTGCAAAGTGTAAATTCCCTTTAGGGTTCGATTTGCACTTGGAAGGGGATATAAGGAGATGGAGACCTAATTTCTTATTATCTTTTGAACATTACTCATTGTGAATTTGGCAATTGCTCTGGTGGAACGATTTGGAGGTCTGGGACGCAAACCCCAGGACTGGAATTGCTGGGAGGTAGCCCTCAGCAAGGATTGGGATTGGATTTGTTCATCATGCACATTGATTGTCAGAGGAAAGGGGCATTTGTCTTCATTGCATACATATCCTTTTGAGAAGAGAAGTTTCAGCAGGGCGGCCAACCTATTTCAGATTGGGCGTTTCCTTTGAGGCAGCCGCTTGGAGGTTATTTGAGGAGTTTTCTTCTTGCATTGGACGCCATTGTTTGCAGATTTGTATTGGAAGTTCTATGACAGCATTTTCATCAGCATATTGATCCACGCCAAGCATTTTCCTACAACTGGCGTTAATACTTATTGTAGACTGCTTGCATTTGGATCAATTCTTAAATAAAAATTCAGATTGCTGGCTTGTTCGGGTATGTACTGTTTCAGATTACAGTATTGATTAAATTCTTGGCATGTATTTATCTTTCTTAGTTGGAACTTGTTTACTATCTATTATGCAATTATTTGTATTTCCAAAAACCCCAAAAAAGTGAATATTAGAGAAAAGCATAAAAAATCAGAACTTGGCATTTATCCGGGCAAGGGTTTTAACGCTGGTCAAAGATAAATTCTTCAAACAAAACAGTTATTTGCCTTGAGACCGATTTGGGATCTTTCAAATGAAGCCAAAAATGGTTGCAAATGATTTTTCTAGGAATTAGTAATTTCTCATTGAACACAATATACAATGCTTGGTGTTAGGTTCCTCAATAATTGGATTGTGACAAAGATCAAGTTGAAAATATGAATGCATATAAGGCAAATGCAAATATCTACATGTGACACACTTAACATGGTATATTGTGTTTGATGAGAAATTATGTATGCCTAGAGAAATCATTTGTGACAAATGGAGCCAAACATGGTTGCTAATGAATTCTCTAGGTATAAATAATTTCTTATCAAACACAACATACCATGTTTGGTCTTAGGTTCCTCAATAATTTGATTGTGAGAAAGATTGAGCTGAAAATATGAATGCACAGAAGACAATTGCAAAACTTGATAGGAAATGATCAAATATGGATTCTTATGGATATTTATAGTTATTGATGCATTTAGATAGTTATCACGCATGCAACTCTTTATCTACAGCTCCAAAGGCTTATTCCACTATAGGTATCAAAAACCATAGATCAACCGTTTGTGGTTATGGCACTGATTTGTTTTCATGGATTACTATCCTCAGCGATTTTGATATCGACTGCCAATTATATTATATAAACATTTATTGCAAGCCATTTTGTTCTATAAATAGATTGGCTATAACATTTCTCTCATAGTATCCATGTAGTGTCACCAAGGCATTTCTCGATGATCATAGTTTGATTATGATTATAATTCATCCTCTTGAAGGTTTAAGATTGATCTTATTCAAAACCAAGATCTTATAAAAACCACTAATGAAACAAATGAAACACCATCTTATGACATCAAAGTAATTAATACGTTATTTGGTGAATCACATATTTGTTTTTATATTTAGAAGTCAAACCCCTTAGGTTGGATTAGACATTAGCAATGTTTCAATGGGTGTATTACCTGTGGTAAAATGGCATTCAACAAGCCTATCTTGGAGCTGGTGTAGGCAGTGCAGTAAGAAATGAGAAGGGAGAGCTAATCTTACCTTCTATGAGGCATTGGGAATTTGTACTAATTTTGTTGAGATAAAGAATTTGTGCAGAGGGATCTTGATTCCAATGAGAAAGGTTTGAAAGAATTGAGGGTAGCTTTTTTTATAGCTCACATGGTCTATTTTTTGTCAACTATGATTGCCGTCACGACTTTGAGCTTCATGGAGGTGACACCGACTTGCATGAGTCCTTTTGCTAAGCCTTTGGGGTGGAGTTGCATACCTTCTGCTTGGGAAGAACTTGAGGATGATTAGAATGTGTGCTTCTATTGAAACATGACACATCTCCTTCAAGCATGAAACATTCCTGGAAAATTATATATATATATATCATGAACTAACCCAAAATGACCTATTGTGTCTCCTAGACTCTAACTTGCAACTACTTGCCAAGAATTATTAAGTTTATCTACCATACCATTAACATCTTTAAACTAGCAAGCCTTGTACCTAAATTTCATATTTTCCTTTATGTTGTTTCTTTGGTGAATGATGAGCAATCATAATATTAACTTGTGATTTTTAATACAATTATAAATGCAGTAACCAGATAAGGGTATGTATTTAAAAAGAATTACGAGCTCAGAAATACTGATTTTGGAAGCAAACTAAATTGCAAATGGACTAAATAATTTTTTGTATTGGTGTCTCAGAAACTTTCATGACAGTAAAATGTACGGGGAATTTCCTCCAGAGCTTGGGAATCTCCACAAGCTACAGAATCTGTAAGCCTTTCATGCTTATTGACTTGACTAATACTCACGCTGAACACAAAAATAAAAAATACATATATATTTTTATCACAAAGATGAAGTTGCTTAATATTTTCTTGTAATTTCTAGAGATACATTTATCCCTTTGTTGAAATGGAAGATACATGTTTCCTCAATTATTGCAAATCTTGCTATAACTAACATTTCTCCAAAAAGATTGAGATGAAATCAGATGTTTTGAACCCCTCTCAATCACACTTTTGCAAAGTAAACTTGGATAACATTTTATTTTTCATTTGAGTTTGTTCAATGTTTGTGGAGCTTTCCTTCCCTTGAAGGCTTTGCTAGAGTATTTTTATGCTGAGTGGTCGTGGAAGGATTGTATAACTTATCTACTTGAGTGAATCCAGTTTTCTTTTGGTGTTAATGATCCTTGATAATTAATTTTTATGGAAGTTTAAAGCTTTTTTTGGGGGGTTTGACTTCATTCTTCTTGCGTCCAATGCTCCTACCTCAGCTTTCTCCATCTCATGATGGTTCCGCGTAGTTTTTACTTGTGCTCTATAAGATATTTCAGGAACACTCGCAATTTGACAGATATAATATGGAGATGTCTTTTTTGGACTTTTTTGCTTAGGTTGAGGGTGATTATATGAGCTTTTGTTGTTGCTAGTGTTTTCACCTTTGTTAAGATCCTTGGAGTGGAAAAACTGCTAAATAGTAGGCTTGAAATAAACCTCCATTACCAAACAGAAAGGTCATGCTATGCATCAGTACATTCTCGCTATTGCATCTTCATCTATGGTTGAAGATGTGCAAATTCTTTTATCAATAAGTAATATATCTTTTGCATGTAGAGCTTGATCAGTTACTTTATCAAAATGGTCAACTGCTATCAGCATTAGGGAATTGCTTTGTGAGATTGTTTGTTATCGAAAAGATACATGATTCTTCAGAGCCAGTTTATGAAATTCTTTTGGGTTGGTGTATAAGAATTAAATGTTCGTTTTACTCCAAATAAACTCTTTACCAGATTTTGTTGCTGACTTGATACTTTTTCTGCTAATAGGTCGCTTCATACCAATCATTTTACGGGAACAATTCCTCAATCGTGGACTTCAATGACTAGTCTTCGTGATATGTATGGTTAAGTCAAACTTTTTCAAGAACTAATTAGGAATCTGATTGTTTATTTTACATAATATGCATACCACTGGAGAATTACACCTTTGACTTTTTCCCAATACTTCTGATAACTGAATTCATTGTTTTTAATCTAATGCTGGAAGTGGCCTACCTCACTCCTTGGAGTAACTGTTTTTGGTGAGGGATTGCAGACTTACAAAAGGAGTGTAAAATGATAATAGTTATACTGCAAGTTCAATGGTTATATGTCAACCTATGAAAATTTCAAAGAAATATGGAGGCATAAGTAATTTATTTGCTAGATTTATATGCAGTTGGTGATTATAAATAGGGTACGGAATATTGCAGAAATATTTTATGTTAGTATTAAGTTTCTTTCCTCCTCCTATAATTAACAGAAATTTACGAAGCTAGCAAATCTAATAAAATTCTACAAGATTTAAGGTGATTTATTTCTCCATATTTCTCTTAACATTTTCTTAACATATAATTCCTGAACTCGCAATAAAGATATTATGCACCAATTAACACCTGTGATTCCTCTGTAAAACCATTTTTTCCTAACAATGAGCAGGTCATTCGACAAGTTGGATTAAAAATAAAAAATACAGTTATCCAGAAGTATTGAGGAAATATCTTCCTATCAAACCTGAAATCTAGAACCTTTGGGTTTATTCTCATTCAAATCTTTTGTTATTCATAATTGTTGGTTATTATTTAAGGAAAAATGTCATCTTGCAGGGATCTTTATAGCAATGACCTCACTGGACCGTTTCCTACCTGGATTTTAGGACTGAACGCAAAAATGTGAGCTATCATGTCAACATAAGTTATTTTACTGGTTCTTGTGCGAAACCAATGCATCACAATGTAATAAAATCATCATACTTTTGAAATTTTTGGAATTGGCATTTATTATTATTATTTTCCTTAATCCAGAAATTTGCGTTGTAACTACTTTGTGGGGCCAACGCCAAAAGATTTAGATGAATATTTGTAAGTATATTTTTTCTTCCATTTGTTTAAGGATGTCTTTAATGTAATAACATGCCTGCACAAAATAAATCATGGTAGATATTATGTTATAAATTAAAAAATTAAAAAATGTTAAGCTCTTAAACATATTTTCTATTTAATGCTCATGTATTTTTAAAATATGTGTTTCTTCTCAACTAATGAAATTCTTGTTTGTCTATCTAGTTATACAGGGAATTGTCTAGATTCAGACTTGGATAGTCACATGAGATTTTGTAGGGACTCACCTAATTGTGTGTTCTTTTACTCTCAACCTGAAAATGGTAAGTACTTTTTCTGTGAGTTCCTCATGTTCCCTTTTAGAGGTTTTGCATATTATTTGACATATTATCAACTAGACTTATCTCAATGGAAAATGTTACAATGCTTGAGATTATTAGAATAATATCATGTAGCCAAATTTTGTTTTCAAGACTGAAATAATCTCTCTCTGAAACCATTATATGATCAGCATCTATTCTTTGCATCCATGTCTGGCTACAGCGATACGTCATGATGCTATATGTAATTTAACATTTCTTATTATCTAGATGCATTCATACTATTTGCAATAATAGAAATGCATAAATGACTGGTTGCTCAATGCATATTATCTTTTTTTGTAAAGCTGGTGACATCCATAGATTGTCAGGAATGACATGTTATTTTGATGAATGAAGGTCAAATTGGGTACGTTGCTCCAGATGGCAAGAAAAAGAATACTTGGGTTATAGTAGGAGCTGCTGCATCATTGTCTCTTGTGCTAGTCATGTTTCTTTTTCTCCTATGTGCATGGAAGATCAAGAAGTCAAAGAGAAACAGTGACATGCATTTAAGGATTCTTTCGCACACAGGTTTTCCGCAAACCAAGTTAGGACTATAAAAACAAACTGTATAAAGAAAAACCGTGACTATCAATTTGCATCTTCTTTTGCATGTATCTTAGAAAAGATAAAGCATTTATGGTTACCAATTATTTCTCCATCAATGCTCATGATTAGAAAACAACTCTGCAGAGCCTGAAATGATTGAGCTATTGGAACCTGCAAATGGAGTTCAAAGGTTTCAGTTAAAAGAAATTATAAGGGCCACGGAAGGATTCAGTAAGAGCTATGAGATAGGTTTTGGAGGCTTTGGAAAGGTCTACAAAGCTCATCTTGATGATGGATCTATTGTGGCCATCAAACGAGCATCATCCTCAGTTATTCAAGGACATAAGCAGTTTCAGAATGAAATAGTTGTTCTTAGCAGGTTGTGCCATCGCTGTCTTGTGAAGCTTCGAGGCTTTTGCCACGAAGCTGGAGAACAGGTTTTCTATGACCTTATACAAACTGCCTTTCTTCCTTTTACTTTGTTAGAAAAAAGATGAACTTAACTTACAACCAGACAGCAGTTGTTCAGAGTTAAAAATTCTGTATGCATGGGGAGTATAATATAGCAAAGTTCTTTGAAACTGATTTTCTATTGTGCGTCTTGCAGATCCTGGTGTATGAGTTCATGAAAAATGGCAATCTAAATGATTTTCTTTCAGGTGTGTTTCATGTTTCCACTTCAATGCCGTTATGTAAATTTGTATATGTAAGAATCTTCTTGATCAACCTGCATGGAATATTTAAGCTCCATCATATTGTTAAAAATCATTCCAAAATCAGGTCCAAGATACTAACATGTGATCTATTGTAGAAGTAAACCAAAAAATCTTTTGGAATAGTGGCAACCACAGAACATGGACTTAAGAAACAAGATTAAGAGATTGAACACAAACTCTTCTTAACAATTTGCAACCTCACTCATAGATTAAAATAACTCAAGAAGTGCTTATTCATATTCAAAAGTATTGGTGGTTGGGTGACATCTAGGTAAGCGTAGGGCAATTCATGTTGAAATGATACTGGTGGCTGGTGTGATGGCTGTCATGTTCTGCTGCCGTGTTTGTAGAAACAATTGATAGCAGATAATTAGCCACAGACCTAGCCCTGCAAGCTTCTTGACATCTTCTATTATCACCACCTTTTCTATATATCACATCACTACCCTATGAGACTCACTTTTTCATCTTTATACTTTGAAATGTCCCAGCTTGATCATCTGGTGCTTTAATCATCTCTAATTGCAGTTTCAAAGTTTGGTTCGTACCCCTCCTCTCTATAACTGCCTATAAATTTTGTTTATTCAATTATTTGGAATCATCTGCCGTGGATCCTCAAGTACTATTTTTCATATTCATTTGCCTACAATGTTTGATTTTCAGCCTGTAAATGTCATTCTTATTTTTCAGCTGGTGACCATCTTATCCAGCCGACGTAATTTCATCTCTTACTCGTTTTTGGTAAGCATTGTATGTGTGTTGTTTTCTTTGTATGTGAAAAATATACTGGCACTTTCTCTCATTATATTTAGAAACTTGAGAATTTTCTATTTTAAATTAATTGGTGATTGATGTAGTCGTAAACCGTAATTGAGCAACTTTTACAGTCTTTGACTTGGGGACTCTAGTACCCTTGTCTTTCTTGTTCAAACTATATATTGCGGCTTGCCAAATTTCTTGACTAATCTAGATTTTCTCTCCCTCCTTCCTACACACATGCACGGCTCATTCTCATAAGCCTCTAAAAACATCTCGTATTGTACCTTCGAAGTCAATCCATTTAATTTTGGCCAGGGAACAAATACTTTTTGCTAAATGCAGCAGATTAAAATCAGACTCTGAGGAGTTCTCAACTCTAGGACAAAACTTACCAACACCATCATGCTCATCCTTCATCTCCTCATCAATGTTCTGCTTACTTTGATCTGGCTCTGGTTCATCTTGCTGAGGTTGATATTTCTCAGGCTGTGACTTCTAGGCCATCTCTCCCCCTCTAAGTGCTCACATGCATTCTCTTCCTCCTTTGGTTCCCTCTTAGAAATTGATGAAGCAATGGAGATTCAGGAGGTGGGTCAGGGATATATAGATCATTGGATTTGGGAATCTTACCAATAGGATAAATCGGACATTAGAAACCATACTATCCATATACAATAATTTGGGATCATTAGGGGTTGGATTTTCCCCTTGGCCAGACTAATCCTTCTCTTCTCAAAAGAAATTGTCACTTGAGGTTAGGGCATAGAGGGTGAATCCTTAGAAAGGAGCAGCCTGTAAAAGATCACAAATCAAAATTTTGAGAAAAATCAAAGAAATGAAGTGACCATTGAAAGATCGTGTGGGCATGTTGGGGCACTCTACGAACTACTCTTTTTCTGGCATTGGAGTCTTAGTGTGACATTCTATTTTGTAGGGCCTTCATAATTGCACATGGTCAACTTGACTTGGAGCACAATTGCCATTTTTAGCTCAGCAATAAGAGATTCTCCCAAAGCCCTATTATTTAAGGTGTAAAGCATATGATAAGTTGCCTTCAATATTTCTAATAACCTTCCTTTAGAAATTTCTAGGTTGCCCTTGGCTGCTGCATCGATATTAGGCTTCACTAGTGCAGTAGATTGATAAGTCCATCTTTCTTTGGTTGATTGGAGTTTCCAATCATACATTGTTATCAGTTTGGGTTTTGGTACATGGATTCAGCAATTTTTTGGGGGGTTGCGTTTGTTTTGGGCTTGTATGTACAAAAGGAAATATAAAAATGATAAATATTAATATATACATATTTGCAGCTTGAAAATAGGAATCAAGTTTAGAATACCATATAGCATCATGTAATAAACAAAACCACCATAAAAGTTAAATTATGATCTGGATATCTATTAGTCAAACTCAAATGTCATGATAGTTATTCGTTCATTGTTTAATATCAAAATAGTAAAATCAGCCGTCAGCAATCATATGGGTCTGCAAAAGGGTCATCATCATTGACATTAGATGATGTAGGTACATTAGAACTCTCTAGCAAACTCCTCTACAAAGGCAGCATGTTGGTAAGTTGAAGCAGCCAAGTTAGTATGCTCTGGATGTATATCTCACAACTTAGTGTTACCCCATTTTATTTGTGAGAAAGAAGGCACAAGTTGGAATGCATGTACACTAAATCCTCTACCTTTCTTGAGCTTTTGTTTTGTCTTTCCTATTAAAAGTCAAAGTCTAAAATCAATTAAAAAAAATTAATGAAGAAAAGGTATTTTTTGAGCAGGTCTGCTTTGGGTACCTTTGGATTCTTCTGGGTTTGTCATGGGTTCGTCTAGAATTTTGCAGACACCTTTGTAGAATCCCTTGGCGACTTGGCCTTAAATCTGGACTGGGTATGAACCAGACCCAGATCCAGGCAGTGGATGGGAGGAATCAACAACATTGCAATTGTAGCCCATTTATTGAGGATTACAATATTCCTGTGCATTGCTCTATATAACTACTGAAAAAATCTTGCATTTGATTAGATATAGAATCAACACAGCAACACGTGGGTTTGTAAAACAACCTTGAACACAAGCTGCAATTCTTCACAATCAATGAATTATTTGTATTTTATAGCAATGATGATAAATTTGTGCTTTTGTATCTCTAAATATGAGTTTGTTCAACCAAAATTTTGTTTATAGCATGGATTGACCATATCTTTGACATTTGACACGTGCATTTTGTTTTCTTTTGATACTTTTACAGATAAGAATACAACTGAGATTTTAAACTGGTCCAAAAGGATTGAGATTTCAATTGCTATTGCACAAGGAATTGATTACTTGCATTCCTTTGTTGTAAGTATTATGACACATTTAATCATTTTTGATAAAAAGTAACTATTTCTTATTTGTCTAAGTTTCTCATTGTTAGAACTTAGAAGCAGCTTTACAATGAGAAGCAATCCTATTTTTATGCATGAACACTGAAACTATTATTAAATGCAAATGAAAATAGAGAAAATAGGGTTAAAATGGTGAACAGAATTTGAGTTTCAAATAATTGTAAGAAATAGATAATTTTTGAGTAATTATCTACACAAATCTTTTCCAATCTGAAAGTAGGCGTTTGGTTTCATGCCCCAAGCTGATCTGTCAGCATGCTCCCTCTCTGATATTAATATGGCTGGCAATTTCAGTGCCACACTTTGTGGGTTTGGTAAAGAATGTGGTTCTTAGTTGCATGGTGTATGTCATTTACAAAGATATTTAGTAGAGTGATACATCCCTAGGATGGTTTTGCTTCCAAAATCTTTAGTGTGTGCACTTGGAACCAAAAAAACATACTACTAATTTTCTTCTTAAATACTTAGACACGATACTTGTTTGGTGTAGAGGCCACAAAGTGCTCTTCACCTTGGTCCTGCCAGGGAATCTAGGTAAATAAGAATGTTTTGTTTGGTGTGATGTGGACCGAAAAAAAGGGTTCTATGTTAGATCCATTTTGGATCATAACAGGTTCATTCACATAATTGTGAATCCACATGCAAATTGAAATCCAAGTACTAGTGCCCTGGGAATGTGTAGTATTATTCTTGATTAATCTTGTTGCAATCTACTTTACCATCAGTTTCGTAAAATGTCAGCCATCTTAAATTGATTGTCCAATAATATTTCCCAGATTCATTCACATAATTGTGAATCCACATGCAATTGACATCCAAGTGCTAGTGTCCTGGGAATCTGTAGTATTCTTGATTAAGCTTGTTGCAATACACATTACCATCGGTTTGGTTTGATGTAAGTCATCTTAAATTGATTGTACATTAATATTTCTGAGCCATTTTGCAATGGGTCTTCAAGTCCTTTGCTTTGCTTTGACATATTCAGAATATAACATGAAAATGTACATAGTGGTGTCTTGTGCAAGTATTGTAGATTTGAGTGATATTGATTTTTCAACTCCCCTTGTATTGAGTTGTAGTAGACCTTGGGGTTATCTCAGCAGGATCTAATGAGTTGTTGTATTGTGGTATCCTTGGGATACATGTTAAATTATTGATATGGGATTACCTTATAATGCCATCTAGAAATGTGACATGAGGCCCACCTATCCTTGTCTATGGGTAGGATTTGTAAATTTCCGCTATACATAGGGGTGTACACCTCATTTTCCATCAATTTCAAACTTTGTTTTTATTGATTCATGGCAATTAGCTTGGTACCTTTTGCATCTGAACCTATTGGTGTTTATATGTTCTTGATTGTGTGATAGAGCTTATTTAATTTCAGTCTAATATTTTAATTTCTCATTTTCATGACAACACAAAACGGAATATCATGCGAGAAAATTCTTTCTTCAAATTTTTAGGGAAACTGCTTGATTTAATTTACTCCTAAATTTCAAAACAAAAAATTAGAAAATTACTTATGCACACTGTACAATTTTTTTTGGGGGGGTTTGCACATAAAGAAAATGCTTGAAAACAATCTAGATCTATCTTTGTAATGACCCTTAACTGGTTTTTCAAGACATTGACTGCAAGCACTCTGATTTTTGGGATTCGGTGCCGTTTTAATGTTTTGCAAGCCGTATGTGTATCTTTTGTTGTTCGAATTAATCAATGAAGGAAAGGAATACACCATACAAAATTGTCCATTCCACAAATGCAGAAGATTCTTTTATCAAAGGAGCCAAACTATATATTAAGATAGTCTTGCGTGCATTACAAACCAAGCTATCATTGACTTCAATATTCAGAATTAAATACAATCATAAATGTTCAAAACTACAGGCGTATGCATCCAAGATGTATAGACTAATAGGTTTGCACCTTTTAATATCCTGCGATAAAGTTTCAGCAGTGTTTGGCGTGATGATGAATGCCTCCTTGTCTAGCTACACCTCATCCTTCTTCCCCACCACAGGTAGCCACGGTATCGTTTCTGTTTGCAGCGTGATTACTTGCTGTAGGGCCACACCTACTTCCTCCTAAGACTTTCCACCCACAGTGGTTGCTTTCTGTCTTCCACCCGAACTGGCAATGGCTTCTCTATGAAGCCCCATGTGAAGGCGCGGGTGATGGCGGGGGAGTAACAGCCCACTTACTACCTCTGCCCAGCATGTACGTGTAGCCCCCACTACAGTCTGCAGACCCCGCGTTTCCAGTCAGCGGCATACAAGAGTATTGCCACCCGCGTTTCCAGCCACACACAATCCCAATCGTGCCTAACACCAAACGGTCTCACTGCCACTTGATGCTCAACGTCGGTGAAGATATAACTCTGTAACTTCTGATCCCAGGCCACGCTGAACAGTTATGAGCTGTGCTGATCAAATATGTGGTTTGTGGTAACATTAATAGTCTCACCAAAGAAGTTTCGCAGTATCCAGATTTTTGTTCTTGGCTAATAAACTGCTGCTATGGCACTATGGAAATAACTCAATAAATCGATATGCTTATTCAGAGATATTGATTTCTCTACTTACACATTAAACTCCAATGTGAAATCTGTAGTGATTCCACCTTGTTGAAATGTTGGGGCTACGTCCAACCTTTCAAATTTTCCTTAAGGGTTTGCGTCCTCAAGAAAGAGATTACGAGTCACAAATGCAACTAGAATTTGAATTCTTTGTTTATAATATTTCGTAGTGCTTTTCCCAAGAAAACCTTTTTCTTTTATAACCTCAAAGTGAGGGAAAACTCCACAACTTGAGCAATGTGGGATAAAAGTGCTCACTTAAGTTACTTTAAGTCACTTAAGTCACTTTTATAAAATAAAGTAACTTAAAGTCATAAAGTGACTTTATAATATCCTTTTATAAAGTAAAGTGACTTTACTTTATAAAATGAGCCCAAATAATAAATGCTCGCCCACTGAAGCCTGTGACTAGCTGACGTCCTCTAAAAGAAACCCTTAGCCTATCCGGATGGGGGAGATAGACTAACCAGGCGCCATAATGGCCTACTGCGGGATTGGGGACATTACAATCTTTTTGATCTTGGAACTAACACAAGATTAGAACTATTGATTTCATCACCAAGTTTTCTATTTTGCGACTGAATAAGGATATGAATAGGAAATAAAACACCATTCAAAATTTAAATCTGAAATTCAAATTATCAAAGAATATTTATCAAAAGAAGAATATGAAATATGATATGAGATCTAAGGCAGCAATATTAAAAAGCCTGCAAAGCTACTATTAAGAGTAGAGGAAGATTTGAAACAAAGTTGAGCAGAAGTTTTTTTATCAACTTCTCAGATCTCAATACAATACACTTATTTAAATGTTGAATGAAAAGTTTTACAAAATAGGTCTAACACAAAATTCTAATTGTTTCTGTCATGCCCCCTGTCAAGGAATGTACCGGATCATAGCGTTAATAAAGGCATGATCAAAACCTTACTGATTAAATCTAACTGCAGTCTTTAAACTGTATTCTAGACAGCTGACTAAAAGATGAAAGTAGTTTAATTAAGAGTCATTTAATATTAATTTAAGGGAAATCATCATTAAAAATAAATAAAGAAAATACTTTAAGATAACAATCTCCTAGAATACAAGAATTAAATTGTAATTAAGGTTCAAGAGTTGTGACTCTTTCAAAAGGGCAAACTAATGAAAGGGCACGTCTCCCCCCTCATATGGGAAGATATAAAAGGGACAAGGATTCGTTTAAAATGGGCATCCAAAAAGGATCAAGGAAATAAGTGTTTGTTCTGTAATCAGAAAAGGAGGAATCAGAAGTACAGGTCTGATTTAAATAAGAAGTGCAGATCTGATTTTGAAAGGGTGTATCCCTTTCAAAGGTTAAATAATAAAGAGTTGCACTCTTTCAAGGTTGCTAATGGTGAAAGGTTGTGTCTCTTGCGAAAGGGCATTTATGATAAAAAGGGGGCAGATTGGATTAAATAAGAAATAGAATACACAACAGATTCAAATACATATTGTGATCTTGGAATATATGTATGATACTGGAATTTGGATTTATATGACAGTCATGCTTAATTTCACTTAAATGCATATACACTTGTAATACATGAAAAACCAATATATTTAATGGCCTAGTCCTTAGTCTTCCGCTATTGCCTTTTTAAGGACGGGTTTTGTGTAGGGACAGGTGGAGTAATTCCTCACAAGACGGGTAAGTCCCAAGATGAGGTAAGGACATGTATTTCTGAAGCCTTGAGGGTGAAGTCCCGAGACGGGTATGAACATGTATTCCTGAAACCTTGAGGGAGCTTGCTTGTAGATGGTTTCCAAGCGCCCTAGCATAGTAATTCCACCGTCCTCCGTTAGGGTTAGGGAAGTAGCGTGGACAAACCCAAAATATAATTGGTACTCATCACAAGGAAGAGATCGGAAGGGAAAATAAATCATATTTTACTGGCTGGCAAGCATCATGTAACAGCACGTTGGTATGCTGTAACTTATCCATGAATCAATACCAATTTTCAGAATATTATATCTGAATGCTATTAGGAATAAGGAGCCAATATATGGTCTAATATATATGCTGTAGCATTTATATCAGTTAATAATAGTGAAATCGGAATTATATGTATCAGTTATATTTTATCCATAATACATGGGATATTAGTATATTCATAGCCTAATCCTTAGTCACTCGCTATTGCCCCTTAAGAAGATAGGTTGGTTTTGTTAGGGAGAGGCAGAGTAATTCCTCACAAGGAAGGTTAATCCCGAGATGAAATATGGATGGGGTCCTGAAGGCTTGAGGGAGACTACTTGTAGATTTGTTTCCAAGTGCCCTATGACAAGTAATTCCCCATCCTCCTTAGGGTTGATGATTAGGAGAGAAGTAAGGAATTGGGGCTTGAGTATGTCAACTGTCAAATATATTATGAATCATTAATTGTTTCTTAGTTTAATCTAATTTAAATACGTAGTAATGCATATTAATCATTGAAAATTGTTAGCCTCTTAGTAAGAGACATTACAAAGACTAAGTTAAATTGCCATTTCCAAGCACAATCCAAACCCTAGTTGGGAATTTTAGGGTAATCAAGTAAAGCCCCAGTTGGGGACAACAGTTTTATTCTCTGTGCACAAATCATCTATTTAGAAGCTCTAAAAAGAAAATTCTTGAAATAATAATAATAAAATATTTTAAAATTGCCTTTTAAGCAAATCTAGCCTTGTCTCCTAAACTAAGGAAATAAAACACTTTTTTAAGACAACTAATTATTATATATTTAAATAAATACATTTTTGCTTAATTAGATCCTCATCTTCGCAAAAAATAAATATGAATAAAAAATCAAACTAGCATAGCTATATTTACAAAAGCCTTTGTAAAAGATGTCGAGAGATACCCTTATGGAGGCGGCTATTATCAGTTTATACAGTGTTAGGTTTGGGTTTGGGTTATGATTTTAAAAATGAAAATTAACATTTGAGAGTTTTTAGTATATATATAATTTATTATGTTAATCTTTGAATTATCAAAACCCTATTTGAACCTTAATCCCAACCCTTACTGTAATAGAAAGAATAGGAAAAATATATAATAGTTAAATTTAAATATTCAGATTCTAAAGAGAACAAATTTATCTTGAAGACAATGTGAATATAAATGAGACACATAATTAGCTAATACAGACTTATATCTTATCATAATATGAAGGTTGTCTTGTGGTGGCATGTGACAGGATTTTTGGATATGTTTTTAAAAGGTAAAATTGCAGTAAAATAAAATAGGCACATTTATCGATGGAGGAGCATGATTTTGAATGAAAACTTCATTATCCCAATTCTGAACATACAATAGGGACCTTCTTAGTTGTGGCAATTGGAAATTTCATTTGTTAGGTTGCCTTGATGGAAAAGCAATTGGTAAAATTCAGGGAAACTGATGGCAGGACTAGAACCAACAGACTTGACAACAAGATTCAGTAATCAATCCAATACAACCACAGCTGTCAAAAGAATTGCAGTAATCTCCACCCAAAAAGACAGGCAAAGAGTTTCTACAATGACCAGTAGATGGCCCGATCACTGAAAGCCCTTCTTCTTGGACTTATTACAAATGCGGGTCAAGTTCCCCAAGCAAAAATATATCTCTTTTGGACTTATTATGTATTGTCATATATCAGCTACCCACTTTCTTTTGTAGATTATCTTTTATAATTTATTATATATCATCATGTATCATCATATTTATATATTAAACTTCTTATATATTCATTAGCAAAGTGTGAGCTACAATTTGGCAGATTGTCCCTTATAATTGGAGAGTTAAAACACACGATAAAACATGTACGAAAGTTGCCTTGAAACTTAACTAGCAGTCAGATGAATGTTGGAAAAAATTTTAACTTTTTGTAATTTTGCAATTTTATATTATGCAATGTATAACTTCACAATTTAAAGTGATTCTGCACTAAATTGTCATTGTGAAGTTGATGTTACAAAGTATTATGTACTTTTTTACAGATAGTATGATCTATGCAAATGAATGAAAAGCAGGGTTACCCGGGGACGCGTCCCCGGCCAAAAACCCCCCGTTTCCAGAACGGGGACGTTTCCAGGACGGGGGGACGGCTAGGGGACGTCCCCACCCCGTCCCCAATTTTCAAAAAAAGACAGGGGACGTCCCGAAAACTCGGGGGCTTCGCCCAAAATTGGGGGGCCGGCTGGAAGTTTTGGGACGGCTGGGGACGCCTTGGGGACGGCTGGGAAGTCCCCAATAGGATAGGCTGCATCAACACTTTAAAAAACACATTTTTCTTTTATAAAACCCTTTCATTTTTATTTTTGGAGTGGGCCCCTCCTTCCAAGTTTGCCCTATTATATTTATTATTGTTTGGTAGTTAATTCCTACTGTTTGGGGTCCTCTGATTAGCATTTGGCAACATTACATTAAGAATTGTTAAATTAAGAATGTTGTTAGTCATGCTACACACTCAGAACCATATAGCAGATTGTTTGCAAGGTTTTGGGAAAGTATGAAAAGTGCATTAAAGATCTGGAACATACATCTTTATGTCATTTTGTGGCAATACATCAGTGCTAGGTTGGTTTTGTGCTGGTTTGGGTCCTTCGTAGAAGATTTGGTGAAAAGTGGAG
>MU225025.1:931531-950810 GCA_018584345.1 Thuja plicata | reverse complement strand
AACAATTGTAACACTATGTCTATAATGTGTACACCGATAATTTATATCAAACTTAAATAATAGTAGTGTGCTTCAATTTGGAAGGTGGGTTATTGTTCTTGTTGCTATTGAAAATGAAATCCGAATGGCGAATTATGTTCTTGGGTGTATTTCAATTTTTGTATGTTTTTATTTTAATATTACATGCATATTGACAATGAATTCCGAATTATGAATGCATATTGATTATTGTGTTTGAATATTGAAATGTTGTATGTTAAGGTTCTATGAGTATGATGTTTAAATGACATGCTTTATCCATGCTTTCATATGAATGTAATGTATATATGCAAATTTCCCTATATTTATATAGCCGTCCCCTTTGCCGTCCCCTGCCGTCCCCAAACTTGGCAAAAAAATTTGCCGTCCCGGAAACCCGTCCCCCCTTCCCCTGTCGTCCCCGTCCCGGAAACTCAGGGTAACCTTGATGAAAAGTAATTGCACATCTTGTACGAACTGCTATTGAGGGCTTTAAAATGACAAGGTAGAAATGCACGTGCTAGGTTAAAACCTACACGGCTGCATGGTAATATTGCATAATCCTTGGAGTATATAATTGAATTCAATTGTGATATTAGCACTCCATGAAGAATTTTTATAAATAAAAAATATCTTTAATCTAAGATTCTTTATAATACAAATTAAAAGATTAAAAATCTCAAAGGCTATTTAACATTTCGAATGAAAAAGATTATAGCATAAACCCTATGAGAGTAGATTAATATAAAAAACCTTTATTGGAAATCTTTATAGATCAGAATGCTCCCATCTATGTTTAGTGATATTCCAGGATGTCCCAGCACCGTCCATCACATTTTCCACTCAGACAACATTATATTCCCAAAACAACTTTTGTATAAAAATCATCTTGCCTATTTCAGGTATCAATAGCACAGATCTCTAATCAATTATCACATTGATAATGTTCTTTATCTCCTCTTTGTTGTACTTAGGAATAGTTACTTTTAGCACAGAATTTTTCATCTGGGCTTTAATCTGATCAAGTTTATACACTTTAGGAGGGAGGTCAATATTGCTGCTGTATTTCCTACCATTGCTGTCCAGCTCTGCACCGATAATTAACAATCTTTAAAGAAAAGTTAAGATCTTGTGAACGAATCTTTCGCAAACATCAATAATCTTCAGAGAAAGCTGCAGAGCTGCAATCACAGTTGGCCAAAAGGTAGGATAAGCTAGCAGACAGTTCCATAGAGAAAACAGATAGTGTGCTTTAAATCAGCTTTAATGGATAAAAACATTCCTTTTTGCCACAACTTGCTTTCTCATAGTGCCTATTTTTATCTCTGCATACATGCTTAGATCTATGCTGCATTTGTTGCTTTTGGATTTAGTGAAGACAGATGCAAGGCCTCCTATATGTTTTTGAATGAAAGATATTAATAACCTCCTACATGGGATCTAAGAATAGCATGTGACCCTCCAAAAACAGGGCACCAAAGCCTTACACAGTTTGTAACCTCTTTAGATCTGATCTTCAATAATGAATTTTGATCAATAAACTTGCTACTTTTTCCAGCCGTGCCTCTTCAAACAATGTGCTTAAATTGTCAATTTTCAAGATGCCCTCATAGTAGGTGCTGATGTCACTGAGTGCTGAGCATTCCATGATGAAGTGCTATTCTGTCTCTACCACTCATCATGAAAAATAGTCTTATTCTCTTTTCCACTCCTCTTTAGGTATCATCCATCTACCGGTTTTTCATTTAATAAATTAATATCTGCTCCTGTGTAGACTTTTTCTTCATGATTACCGGTGGGGTTAAATTCTTTGATATAATATAAGCTTTTTTTGTCCATTTTGTTTTGTCTATATGATGTTGCTGAATTTTTCCTTAGTTACCGATGCGCTCCCTGGAAGACTGGAGGCGGAGGTGTTGTGGATGCCTGCAAGAAGTGCATCCTGGGCCTGTGGATGCCTTGTGGATGCGTTACAACACATCCACATGGCATCCACAGCCCTGGGATGTGCTTCCTGGGCATCTTCCACGTGCATCCGCGCGAATCATGTACGGACAATGACCCATTCTTTATCCTTCCTTTTCTGGTGTGCAGAAAAACTCTCTTAATCCGATGACGTGGCTATTTTCCGGGAATTTAGCCGGTGGAATTCCGCTGTCTTCCAATTCGTATTTGATTTGCATTCGATTCTCATTTTGGTGGAAGCGAAAGAGAATCTATCTCTTCATGTCGCTTTCTACTGACAATTGACGATTTGATTGCTATCGATGGCGGTGAACTCTTTGACGCGACTATCAAGAAGTGGTGAAATCTGATTCCATCTTCCAATTCTGTTTAGAGTTGGACAAAGCTTTTTATTTAACTCCAATACGCAAATTGAATTTTGCTTTGCTTGTCTATTCTCAAGAGTCTACGAGATTTTGTAGAATCAAGTTATTCTTAGTTGTTGAAATGGTGGACAAGAACTTTTAGGAGGATTCTATTTTCAGTTAATTTTTTATTTTTTAAAAATATTATCAGTAAGTTGAGGCTGTATTTATTAAATTAAAATAATAAAAAAGTTATTATATCATATCTTATTGTTGAGTAAGGAAGCGGGCTTTCTAAAAAAATAAAATCAGAGTTGTTTGAGATTTTTTAGGAATATATATATATATATATAAAAACACATCCAAAATTCCAAAAAAAAAATTCCGCACACCCGATTCTTGCACCCACATCCACATCCACGCCCGAATCGGCAACTTAGAATTTCACCCTCACAAAATTTGTTATTTCCTCATTGGTGTTTGGGCATTCCTACATATTCACGTACCATTTCTTCATCAATTTGTCATTTTGTTTAATTTATGTGTTCTTCCTTCTAGTTAGTTCTTCCTCCATAATCATCTAAGGCAAATAATGTTTTTCCATGTTTTGAGTCTTCTTTAGGTAATTTAATAATTGGACCATAGAGGATGCTTCCAAAGGGAAGGTACCTCTTTCCGCCAATAAATTCTCGCATGGAACAATTGTTTTAATTTTGAGACTGCTTATGATTAGATATTTTTCTAAAACACTTTTGTACTCGTTGAATACATCTTGTCATTGAATTTTGCAAAAAAGGTGTGTTTCTAATGAAATTAAAGCAATTTTCTTAGTTGTCTGGTTTTTGCCGGATTTTTTGCTAGTCGCATTTTTTGGGCTTGCCGAGTTTTTGCCGAGTCTGAGTTTTTCAACTATGATTAGAATATTAGTTTAATATTATAATAAAGTGTCTGCGTACACTTGTTAGTTAATCTAATTTAGTTTAATTGTTAGATGTTTGGCCAATCCAGAATTTGTCTACATAGCATTTGCTTGTCATACCTCAGAGACCCTATTTGTACATTGAAGGTGAACTCAATGATGACCATCAAATCGGATGCATCACCACAAAAGACATGGAAATCAATTAATAATTCCACAGTAGGGTAGATTAGTTATCATCTTTGGTCATAGCTTCTCCAAGGCTTATGTTCTTGAAGGTTGCTTTTCATTTCTACACATCTCAAAAACTATATTGTAACTTAATCACTAAACCTTCAGATCCTTCTAATTATGTCATTAAGGGGTTATTGGAATATTAGCTTGATATTAGAATAAAATGTCTATATACACTTGTTAGTTTAGTTTATAATAAATTGTTTGGGTATCCCTGGTTTCGGAGACCGTAGCTGTATGTTGAAGGTGAGCTAGATTATGACTTCACCAAATTGGATTTGTCACTTCGAAAGATAGAAAAATCTACTAACAACTCCATAGCAAGACAAATTCATTTTTTTCTTTTTGCATATCTTTCTTTAGGGCCTATTGTCATGAAGGCTGCTCCCCATTTCTGCACATCTCAGAAATCATATTGTAACTTACTGAAAACCTCCAGATCCTTTTAGTTTTGTCATTAAGAGAGGTTATTAGAATATTAGTTTAATATCATAATAAAGTGTTTGTGTACACTTAATTTGATTTATAATAAACTGTTTGCGTAGACTTGTCATTTAATTTAGTTTGTTATAACTATGCCTATGTTTAGAATGCAACCATTTTCTCTTTTTAGCACATGCTCATTGATATATTGTTCTGTCTACATGAGAACATATACTAATTTCTCATGTCTCATTGTTCGATTCTCACCAACATGAAAAATGGAGAGTACTTATATATAAATAACTATTTTACATTAGTAGCGTCTATTGGTGTATCTGCATTGCAATTCCATGAATGCTTTTGAGACTCGAGGCATGAGGTGGCACACTACCTTTATCTCTTGCTAGTTGAACTTGATCTAGGAACTTTTTGATTTCTATGATTGGAGGCTTGCATGTTGGCTCTTATCTATCTCTATGCAAAGCTTGTGCAGTTCATAAACACTATTTGTTATGTTTATTAACTCATCCATACTACTGATATTGAAAGATGATATTTTTAACTGAATTGTGACCGGCTGCTCAAAACTACTCTATACTGCGTCCTGGTTATGTTCAGTAAATCTGAGTGGCAAGGGTGTGGAAAAGGTTATCTTGTTCAACAAATTTCAGCCTCTCTATTTTCTTAACAATTTTTAGAGTGGGCTTTTGCAATTTGTATAACACTTTTCAATGAGCTATCCAATTTGGAATCTGGTAACTTTTCAGGATTAACTATCACCTTCAATCTCATCAACTCCTCTACTCTCAAGAGCTGCATGTGCTCTAGGCTAATCAAATTGTCTGTTCATAATGAGAAGCTTGTAGTCATAGAACATTAGCTGAATACACTGCTGAATTTAGTGTTCTGATATTTCATTAATCTATAATTGAGTGATTACAAAATGGAGACGAAGTCTCCTTATATAGAGAAATAACTGAAAACGAAATAAAAACTTTCTAAAAGACTATTAGGAAAGATTCTAAGTTATCTAACTGAGAAAATAAAAATTACCTAATAACTAACTAAGAAACGAAATATGCCTAAATGACCATTAATATAACATTAAATACTTTATCACCCTCCCTTAATGGTCATTTTACTAACTACCCAGACAAAAAACAAAACTTTCAAGTCATTTGACCATGAACGCATAGAAGGCTGACTCCTCAGAATGCTCTGCTACATGAGCCTGCTGCTGAGACTCTCCTTGGTTGGTCTTCTTATCATCCAACCGCTTGCTGCTGAACCTATGGATATGACCAAGCTTCCCACAATAGTGACTGGTGATATTCTTCTTGGAACCATCCTCATATGTGTGTTGTCCTTTCTGCTGAGTGAACACGCCTTTGCCTTTATTTGTGACAGTATATGCTTGTTCCGCAATGATTGTGTCACCGGTGCTACCAAATTGCTATCTCCACCTAGCTTGGTGCAATAGCTTATTGCACAACTCATCAAATTTCAAGTCAACATTAGTGGAGGTAATGTTGAGCGTCTCAATAAACTTATAAAGTATTTGTGACCATGCCAGACTCTTTGGCATAATCACTACCATGTCCTCTTCCAGCTTGCGACCAATAGCCTCCAGTTGATCACGTATATCCTTGATCTTGATAAGATGCTCCTGTAGAGTCATCTTCTCATCCATCATAAGGGAAAACAACATATTCTTCAAAAAGAAAGCTCGGCTTTTATTTGAAGTTTCATGGAGACTTTTCAGGTGCACCCAAATCTCCACAATTGACTTGCCAAATGGCACTTATGGAAGCATTTCATTGATGACGCATGACTTTAGCAACATAACCCCTTCTCAATTACATTCATCAAACTTGTCTTGATCTTTGCCCATTGTTGTAGGGCGAGTAGAGTTACCCAAAACAAGCTGGTCCAAGCACCAGTACTCAAAAATCGAGAGCATCCTCTGCTTCCAGGTATTCTAGTTCCTATTGTTGAACTGCTAATTGTCCTCTGACATGATGTTGGTCAACGATGCCATCCCTCTCGTCTTCCTATGCACAAAAAACGAGGCAAACTCGAACCTTAGAAGGATCTGATTTTTCTATCAAAAATCAGAAAAAAACCTTTATCAACAGCTGGCACACTTAAAAAATCTGATTTTCAGGTCTAAACCAGTCTGACACAAATCCCAAGACAAATCTGCTTTGAATACAAAACTTCATTTTCGAGGAAAAACGGTAAAACTCTTGTTATGAGGAACTAAGTAGAACAAGAAACCCCTGATTTTGATACAAAAAATCAGTCAAAAATAGAACCCATCGAAAAAAATAATCTGCATAAAATCCCAGATCTGAAACCCTAGGGGGTGACATTTGCAGGAGCCCACAATTTTGTGGGAGATCGAGAAACCCTAGCTGCCACCAAAAAAAATCCCAAAAATTTGCAAAGGCCATGTTGTTGTGTGCCAAAAAACCCTAGTTGTGGAAGTCCAGAAAATGGCAGCAGAAAACCGTAAAATGCGAAGAAACGAAGTGCGGCCCTCAAAAAAACCACGCGATTCTCTAAAAATTGCAGACCATTCTGCACAAAAACGCGTTTGATTTGACAAAAAAAACCTCGTGCGGACAAAAAGAAACCCTCTCATGGGGGAAAAAGCTATCAAAGCCCTAATCGCGGCTCAAAAAAGATAGGAAGAACACAATAGCGTCTGACACAGTCGTCTGCAAAAGAAAATCCCAGGCACGGGCTCAAAACGTAGAAAACATGGGCAAAAACTACTAGAAAATGTGGCCAAAACTCACTGAAAAACACAGAAAGACTTTTGTCTGGAAGAAAACAGCACAAAACAAACATGCCGTGTGAAGGAAGACACATGAACCAGAAGATTGCCGAAAATTCTCCCCTCCCGCCAGCTCTGAGAAACCCTATGGTTTTAACATGCGTTTCTGAAAAACACGATATAGACTTCACCCAAAAAAGACTTTCTTCACAGAAACTCACGACCAATTTCCTCACAGCGATTTTTTCATTAAAAAATCGAAAGAAAATGTTTAAAAATTTCGTCAAAAATTTAAGCCCCTTGACCTGCTCTGATACCATGTTCTGATATTTCATTAATCGATAATTGACTGATTACAAAATGGAGACGAAGTCTCCTTATATAGAGAAATAACGAAAAGCGAAATAGAAACTTTCTAAAAGACTAATAGGAAAGATTCTAAGCTATCTAACTGAAAAAATAGAAATTACCTAATAACTAACTAATAAACTAAATATACCTAAATGACCACTAATATAAAATTAAATACTTTATTATTTAGATCTCCTTTGATACATTGAATAAGTCCTCAGTCATCATTAGGTCACCTTCACAAAGATTCCCAATCCTTTGTTTTATTGTTCCCTTCGAAGTTCCTCATCCAACCATAGAGTTGAACTTCCTGTCCGCTTTGGTAATGTGTTCACAAGGTGAGCAATGTATGCTCTTAATTGTTTGTTTCTGGCTTTCAATCTTGTTTTCACCTTGTCATCCTTCTCTAGCATCTCTTTTGCATTCTTAGTGGCAAAATATAACAAGTTAACGTTAACTCTTCTGTTCACTGGTCCTGAATCAGCATCTAAAAAATGAAATTAACTTGTAAGTTTTGAACGCTATTGTTTATTGGAGTGGCAATTTCAGCAACACTGTGCCCTTTCTCGTTTTTTAAAAACTTTGTTGGCCTTTTAACCTTTTTGCTACATTTTTTTATTTTGTGTCATGTTTTTTTAATTTTTCTATTTAAAATTTAAAAAACGATGTAGATGATATGTTTACTTCTAATTTAGTCAAATTTTAAAATAAATTGTGAACACCAATTAGGTTGTCAAGGTTCGAGTTGCCTCACAACAATCATTTGGACATAACTTGTGAAGGTTTGAGAGATATTGAGTGCCATGATATTTAGGAACCTTTGGAGTGTATAAATGCATCCTAATATAGAGAAGCCAAAAGGTCAAAACATTGGCATTGGACAATGATTGGTTGGCTTGTGTGGAGTATGTGTTGAGTTTGATTAAGCCCATCACTAGTATTGAACATGGGAAAAAAATGATGAGCCACCAAACCAAAACCAAACCCAAACCAGCAAATTATTATATTATAATTGCCATGTTATTTAATTTGTTCCTATTAGTTGATTAATCTTTAGTAGTTTAGAATTGAGTACTAAAATATATTCAACTTATTAACCAATAGCCAAATTAAATATAATTATCGTAATTATACTGTGAAGTGATAAAACACTAATGGGGATTAACTTGGCATATGAAACCTGACAAAATAATGCACTCATTTTTTAATGATTTCTCTCAATTCATGGCTGCAAATTGATGTGTCTTAATCATATATTGATTACCCACTTGTGCGCATGCCCATACTCATTTTATAACATGCTTTATAACACCAGGAAATTGTTTTCCTTAGTCCGAATCATTGAAAAAATTGGTGATTTTTATCTTGATTAATGTCACTCTCCTTTCTCTAATTGGTCAGAAATATTCTTGTGTTAAATAATATGTTTAACCTCAATGGACTCGCGATGACTTTTGATGTGAAACTCCAGAGTATTTGTGCATATGGGAGCACCGAGTCTGCAACAATGTTTCATTCTTCCCAGTATCATACCTATCATATAAATTTATAGGAAAAAATAATATCCTGTCAAAAAGTAGGGGAAATTTTGAAATGCATGGAGTGTTGAATTGCATCATTAATAATCAATCATAGGGCACAATGGAATCAAATTTATTCACGGGTTCAAATTGGAGCAATAATGTACATATGAACAACACTATAAGACTTATAAGGTTTTATTTATTTACTGTCGCATAAGCTGAATTAAAGGTGCAATATCCAAGTAAAGAAAGAAATAAGCTATTTAATTTACATAAAGTTCACTTTCATTTTCTTTACTTTTGAACTTTATTATGTTATTAACTTATTAACTAAGTTCTATACTTGAAATTTTGTTTTACATTTTTTGTATAGAACTATGTGCAGTAAACATGTAGAATGTTATATGGATGTACACTCAATGTACTAAACAAGGTTTATGTTAGCTCTCTTAAATGCTCCTGTGTAGGTTATACCACATTGAATGGTAAACATTTTTTTGTAGATGATATGCACTGACTGCGCAAAAATGGACATTATTCAGTTGTCAATAATCTTCGGAGGAAAATAGTTGCATATCATGTCAAGAAAAGTTACAATAACTTATTATTCAGAAATTTCCAGAGCATAAATCATAACCACCCTTTTAGAGGACAGTTCATAAATAATCAGTTCTCAAATACTGTTGAAATGTGTTTTGTTCAAGGATACATTTATCCAACAAGTGATGGTTAAAATTTGTGCAACATAAGATGCCTCTTTAACCATTTGAACAAAATATTTGCAACTCTCCAACTGAAAAATGCATTTAATTTTAGAGAAATAAGCTGACAATTAAATGAATATAAATATTTAGATTATCCATATTTGAGCTACTAAATATTGTCTTCTTATTTGGATGTGTAGGAACCTCCCATTATACATAGGGATGTCAAGCCAAGTAATATATTGTTGGATGAACATTTCCATGCCAAATTGTCAGATTTCGGCATCTCTAAGAGTACTCCAGACTTTGTTGATACCCACATATCGACCAGTCCAGCTGGTACTTTAGGGTAAGGGATTGAAATCTATGAATGTTGCATGCATTTTATCTATGGAAAAAAATATTTAATAGAAAATACTATAATTTAAAATAGGTTAAAGAATAATTGTGTCATCTCAAGTAAGTCAAAGTTATGAAACAAGCACTACTGTTCCAGTACAAATATTTTTAATGCGAAAATACTAAAAGGATGATAAAATGGAAAATAATTCAGACAAGAAATCATAATACTGAGTGCAAAGGATATACACTTCTTTAAGGTTGGGTTATTTTTTCCTGAATATAGACTAGTCATTTTGAATTTTTGACAGCTCGGGTTGTTGCCTGATTCTTCATCTGCTGAAAAATGTTGAATGATTCATGTCTTCTTCCTAAGCTATCAAATCCTTGAATTTTCTATTTGTCTGAGCTTGATTTCATCTAGACAGTTTTTTAAAACCTAAGAAAATGGTAATATTCCTCACATATAATAATTAATATACAATAATTTTAGGTGCCAGTCATTGCTTTTAAATCTTATGCCGAATTTGGATCCATCTCATAAAATAATTGTGTCCTCTACTTTAGGATTTAGTCAATGCTATCAGTCTAGGCTTGGGTTTGGGTACAGGGGTTTGGTACATTGATTCAACAATTTTTGTTGGGGGTTGGGTTTGTCCATACAAGAAACATATGAAAATCATAAATATACACATATTTGCAGCCTAAGAAAAGGAATTAAGTTAGAATGCCACCATAAAACAAACAAAACCAACATAAAATTAAAAAATACTACTTCAATGTCAGTTAGGCAAACTCAAATGTATGACACATATTCATTGTTTCATATTAAAATACTAATATCAGCAATCAGCATTGTATGGGACTGTAAACAGATCATCAATATCATTGACATCAGATGATTTAAGCAGATTAGAAGAACCACAAACAATACCATGTGCAATCCTTTGGTGAAGTACCTTATGAGCCTAGATGAATCTACAACAAATCTGGTGATGGATCATGTAGCATGAGTTATGAAAATATTCTACTAAAAGCTCAAAATAAAACCATGAGAAAGGTGAAAAAAAGAGAGAAAAATTGTAGTGTCAGTCACTGGTAGGAACCTAAAGGATGTTTCTAGACTTCCAGTTATTTTATTTTCAATCTCTGTTTAAAAAAAAAATGTTAGGAAAAAGAGAAATATATTATTAAAATATAATTGTCTTTAGTATTTTATTACATTAAAATCCTCATTCAGAAAAGCTAAGTAGTAGAGGCATACCAGTGTACAAATTACCTCAGAAAAACTTTAAAACATCAAAAGCACCTCAAGAGCTAGACTAAACGATCATCTCTAAAAGCAGAAAGATCTGTCTGAATCAGTATATGACTTTTTTGCCCAGGGTAAAAATGCAGCAGAAACTTGTTTACTTGTCCCTGCAGTTGGGCTTGGAGAAACAGTATCTGGGTTGTCATACTTGTTTGCTATATGGCAGCAAGCACCTCTGTCTCTGTCATAGTTGTCCACTTTGAAGTAACAATGACAGGATTAACTTACAGAGAGAAGGGTTCCTGTGGCCCCCTCTGATAGCAGCATCGAAAGATCTTTTACGTTGGGTGGCATGTCTTTCCTTCCCTGGACATTTTGTTGCATCGCCTATTTTTCTCTATGTTGATTAATTGCTCAATGGCCTTAGTCCTTTCTAAGAGAAAATGAAATAATGGCTCTGGCAGAGAAGAAAGTCTTTTTTATTTTACATGCATTGCTGAAGGGCTTTGATGCATTCTTGCTGCTACTGATGCATTTGATCATGACCACATGGAACTTTTCTATGAATTGCATAGCAATGCTCTTTTCATCTAGCTTCTTGACAATGCTTTGGATGCTGGCAGTAAGGCTCTCGAGGTCCCTGACTGAGTCGAAATTCTTCTAGGCATCCTCAATCGACATCTTGGGGTTGCTGACAGGTTCTTTGAAATTTAGGAGGCAGCTTACTATAAGGGGGAGAACAGTCATATGAATGAGGGATATTCTAGCTGCCTTTAGCAAGATAAGAATGATGTCCTCCATAAGAAGGAAGCTGAGGGGCAGCAGCATTGACGCCAGGGATGTTGACCTATTGGAAACAAGAATGCAAATTGAAATTGGGGTGTGTGAACCAATGAGAGGTACGTTAGTTTGTGGTAGAGAACAGTTGGATATATTGAGAAGGCCTTGACTGTAATGCAGGGCAACCAGGCCCTATATCGTAAGTTTCAAGTTCATTTCAGTAAAGATAAGATTCAGATTAAATTAAACTAAGATAAAATTGGAAAATAAACTTCTGATTAAGTTCAACTAATATAAATTTGTAATTTTTCTAATATACAAAAAATAATTCCATCCATAAAAAGCAAGCTAACAAGAGTTGATGATTAAATTCTTGGAGATCCTGACTATGATGAACTCATTTTAAAGATTTAATATTGTAAAAAAAATTAATTAGATTTTTAATAATTTAATTAAAATTTTTAATTTGTTTATATTAATATATAATAAGTTTAAAAATATATTAATATAAACAAATTTAAAATTTTAATTAAATTATTAAAAATCTAATTAATTTTTTTTACAATATTAAATCTTTAAAATGCGTTAGTCAGGATCTCCAAGAATTTAATCATCAACTCTTGTTAGCTTGTTTTTTATGGATGGAAAAATCCTTTAATCTTGAGATGACTAGCAAAGAGTCAGAGAAATTAACTTCTTTAATCAGATCTTCTTTATTCATGGAAAGGGCTTGTGATAAATTTTAACCCAAGAACCCAAACCTCCTCCTAGATAGAAAGAGATATCCAAAACAATGTGTCATTTTTTCCTTTTGTGCCGGTCCATTAGGAAATCAACATCGCTTTAGATTGTGCCCTTCAAAGGATAAAAATGAAACCTATATAAAGAAGTTTCACTTTTTCATTTGTAATCATTCAACTCACTCTGTTAATGATGACTCAAGTCCAAAGCATATTCAGAGTTATAATTACAAACTTTATTTTTCCAAAACTCAAGTCTCTTCTCTTTCACTACCACATTTGTCTATATGGTTTGTCCTATTATATCTCTGTGCAGCTACACTTGAATCCTTTAGCACTAGGACTCTAAATTCTATTAAGTGCATGCTGCATTGAAGCTTGAAATTTACAAACAAAAGAAAATCATCTAGAATTTTGATACATTTTTTGAGCGTAGGACTAATAACAAATCCTTTTGTAATGTTTTTCCCTTGCAGAGGGATCCTGTCTTCCTCTATGTGTCACAAATCTGATTGACTCGCATTCTCAAAATTGGAAAACTTATGACAAAGTACCTTCAGGCCACAAGGCAGCTCAAAACATGGTGCTACTGCTAAAAGTTGAGGGAAGGGAACTTCCTGATAGCATTTGATTGACCACCCGTCCCTCCCCGACAAGATAAACTTGAGCCCATTGCTCATTTAGTCTAAGTCAAGTGTGCTAGAGCTTATGTGAATTACCTTAACCAAGTAGTCTTTTTCATGAAAAAAGGCTTGTCTATTATTGATGTAAGGCGCCACCCTAGATGCTTTTGTATACCAATAATTAAGGATAAGACAGTTTCTCAAGAAACTGCTATGGATTGGAAACTCAGAGCCAACTATCTTTTCCTTACCCGTATCTCTAAAGATGAAATAGACTTTCAAACTGAATTTAATCACTACTTGGAGGATAAATAGAAAAAGGAGGCCATTTAAGATGCTCAGTATAATTTGAGATACATGATCAAGAGTTTGAGTAAAATGTCAGTAAATTAGATTAAAATGAACAGCTGAAACACGCTTCCAGTCTTAAAAACCTTATTCAACAGGTCCTTAATCAACAAGATCTGCTAAGAATGTTCAGAAGGCTCCAATTAATCCTAACGTCTAGAACAGGAACAAGAAGAGAAGGAATAACATGTGCCAAATGAATAAGCCCCAAGCTCAGGAAAGTCAAGACAAAGGGCTCTGGTATTCTTGAATGTACTCTTAAGCCTTCTGTAATAAACGAAAGAACCAAAAGAGGATTAATAATCGTGGTAATTCGAGGAAATCAAATTCATATATTGTTCAAGCCCCTAATATGTGCAGTTCACTTGTCAGCAACCTTTGAACTTCCAAAGAGGGTGGAGACTTTGCCTAGGACCAACCTACTTCATCCCCATTGCACCACATGGGTCTTTCTCAGGGAATGGAGGCAGGATCCACAGTGATGGTTCAAATGGCCGAGAGAAATCTGCACAATCTGCATAGAAGTGATAAGGGTGAAATTAATCCTTGGTGGCCATCTTCTATATTCATGAGTGTAGGTTCTTGATAAATGTTAAGCCAAGATTCAAAGTCTCCTCTAAGGTAAAATAATGAAATACCCATTCTAAGATATAAAAGGTAGACAAGATGATTGTTTTTCTAACTTTATACCTTGGCAGAAGTCAACGTCCACTTTGATTCTTCAAAAACAAATTCCAATAATTTTATTGAACTTAACAGACTGAATGATACATAGTTAGAAAGTCCAATGAGCTCTACTTTTTTTTTTGTCAAGTTATTTGCTATACTCTAAGATCTAAAATTTTATGTCTTAACAGATACTTGGATCCACAATACTTCATGAGGCGCCAACTGACACCATCAAGTGACGTGTACAGCTTTGGTGTAGTTTTACTTGTTCTAATTTCAGGACAAAAAGCCATAGATCATACTCGCCTGGATGAATTTAATCTTGTGGAATGGGTACTAGCAATGTCCTTAGCTCACAAGTTAAAAGCTAATATGATCTAATTCATACCTGTCAAGATAAAATCAGGCATTCTGTTATTGTATATATTAACCAATTTGGTTACATGGGTTTTATATTGCAGCCAGTAATATCTCTGTTGTTCCTTCAATTCAATTTCATGAATCTTATTGCATGTCAGGTGAATATCAAGTTTCAGGAGGGTGACATTGAGTCAGTTGTAGACCCAAATCTCAAAGATCAATACAATATTGAGGATGTGAGAACTGTGATAGAGTTGGCTCTTAAGTGTTCTGCATTTGATAGGTCTGGACGTCCAACTATGAAAGTAAGTGGGGGCAGAATTTAGTTTGATTTTTTATTTTGAAATAATATGCATGACAATGTATAATTTCAAATTGTGTGGTGCGTTCAGGAAGTTCTATCTGTGCTCGAGCCTTTGCTAAAGAAAGAGGCTTCTCCACAAAGCACTGGTTCCCCTGTTTTTAACTATTCTGATGACTCTACAGAAACCTTTCCTTCCCCACTTCATCATTCTTTGAGTGATAAAATCCAAAAGGGACAAGAGCATATTCCAGCTACCTACAGGAGCTTATCCACAAACACATTGTTTGGTGTCACAGTAAGGTCACTACTCATTTCCATGTTAATCTAGGAACCAAATGTTATAATTGTGTGTTCCCTCTAGCCTTTTCTGGCACTCATCAGCCCATGAGCTTCCATTCAATGCATTTTTGGTTTTTGTTTCTTGCTATGTGACTACAGTGTCATGAGATTTGTTTAAATGGCAATTTGTGTCAAATGTAAATTGAAGTCATGTAACACTAGTTCTGCTCAGTGGAAAAGACCCATATAATCAATGTTGGGTTTTTCAAGCCAGTTCTAAAACATTCTAAAAGAACTTGGTAAGTTGATATCAATTGACATATAGGCCCAAGCTATGTATGATTAACTTGTAAATATCTCATCAATTTTTGAAACTTGAAAGATTCTTTGTTTACTGAGGATGTTTTCATTAAGAAGCTCTCATTGCATTACCAATTTGCAATTAAACAGTATCATAATATCTCCCATCTTAATAGAAAACTTGAATGAGTTTATGGTAAAAAATAACTGTTTACTTTAATATAATTTTCTTTTTATTAAAAAATGGTAAAAAGTAACTGTTAATGCATTATATTATTTTGACTCAGCCAATTCATGGAGTGCTCAACTATATTTTCAGCGACAACAACTAAGTATTGGGTTCCTGTCCATAATTGCCATTGTTTATATATTGGAAATGATATGCATCCATTTGCTTCGTTCATTCTTTTGTGCAGGCTTCTAGTATTAGCCTTTGTTTGATGCCAAGCATTTTACATTCTCCCAATGAAACATGGACAAATATAATGCAGATTAATTGAATCACCCTTTTCTTTTGGTTTGGAATATCATGCATAATGTTGTGTTTCTTTGACTTCTTCAATTTCTCGGACATTCAAATTGTAAGAATTTGCTTATAGCAGTAACAACAACCCAAGATCTAGAGGCCAATGAATAGTACAAAGACGAGAGAAAAGATGGAAAAAAAAAGTTGTATTCTCCTGAATATGCAATAACTGAATTGAACTGCAGTACATATGATAATGGATGAGTACAATGTAGAAGTGTCTGCTTATATAGGCAAGGCAATAAGAGACCATGATAAGGAGAAGATAACTTATCACCCACATAAGGTGGAAGCACATGTCCACCAAAGGTGGATCATTCTCTATTGTGCAATGAAGTATGTGCAACAATGTGAGGATGATAAGTGATAAGTGTACTAAAGATGGAGACAACACATAAGGTGGAAATGTGATAACAACTATGACCACCTAAAGTGAAATTTCTCCTACACCATGTGCAAACTCGTGTCTCAAATGCAAACTACTATGTATGCATTATCCTAAGTAAGCTTTAAGTAAAGTGAAATTAGGTGAATATGTAATTACACCAACACCCCTTAAGTGTAACTTAGGGGAATGCGCTTAAGCTCGCGATGCAAGATGGGTCTCGGCTACTAGACCATATTAGGTACCCATGTGCAATATGCAAATGCAATGCAATCTCTCATAAAACAAAGAAAGGGAGAAAACTCTCCCCCAAAAGAGAGATGATTACATAAAATAAATCTCAAAGAAGTGCGAGAAGGATAAAACCCCATGTGAGGAAAAAGTCTCCCCCACAAGAGAGAAGAAGAGAGACAAAGAACCCCCCCCCCCAATGTAGAATGTACAACAATGATTGATGCTTCGAGCTGAACATAGAAGTTGGTCCATGAACAACGAACAATGTTCCTCCCCTTAGGAAGAAACAAATCCAAAGGTGGATATAAGAGGGCTCCCCAAGTTGAAAAGATGGAAGCAAGAAGAAACATGTATGGAGTCTCTAAAAGCTGCTCAAGTGTCCTCATGTCGAAGTCAAAGGCTGCCCCTTCAAAAACTACTAAAAAGGACAAGTTAGGATCTAATGAGGATTGATGTAGAACATGAGTCAAAGACCCAAGTGTCTCCTCTGAAGATAAAGAGAGCCCCTCCAGCTGTTGTACATAAGGATCCACAATCATATCAAACTCAAAAGAATGATCATGTGGAGAATGGACAAGAGGGTCAGAGTGTTCTCTCACAACAACTGAAGAAGGATCGTCTTCATCAAAGAGAAGATTAATGTCATCAATAATGTCTCCCAAATCTATTATGTAGGACTCCACAAACAAACCTGCAATATCTGACAAGTAGTCATCCCATGAAGTCATAATTGGAAGACAAGGTATCTCTTGTTGCACTGAATCACAAGGAGTCAAAGCTTGTAGCAGTGTAGGCATGTGGAAGTGACTGATGTTGTGACTATGTCCTACGAGTATCTGAAGGATCCCCCACAAGTGAACTTGTTGAGTCAAGAATTTGTCAATCCCAATGAGGTCTAGTAGAAGATATGGAAGGAGTGTCCTCGACTACAAGTGGACCCTGTGAAGGTGTAGACTTGCGAGTCAAAGTTGAGGTGGAATCATCATTCGAGTCACTATCACTTTCCACAATGTATGAAGGATGAGGAGTATAGGCTAAGCTAGGAAAGCTTTCCTCAAAGTGTACACTCCTCTCATTGAATATCTCAAGAGTCTCAGGATCCATAAGTCTATATGCCTTAACACCTTCAAGATATCCAACAAATATGCAAGGCCTACTTTGAGGTAACAATGCCTTGTGTTTTTGTGGAGATATTTTTGCCCAAGCTAGACAACCAAAGACTCTGAAGTGTCTCACAACTGGTTTTCTACCACACCAAGCCTCAAAAGGAGTGATGCCCTTCAAAGCTTTATGAGGAACCTGATTTTGAATGGGTGTGGCACATCTTATAGCTTCTACCCAAAAAGTTGGATCAAGAGACTTAGCATGAATCATGCAACTAGCCATCTCCTCAAGGGTTCTATTCTTTCTCTCCGCAACACCATTTTGCTATGGAGTGTATGTAATCAAGTGCTAAAGATCAATTCCCTCAAGTGTGCAAAAGTCCTCAAGTCTATTGTTCACATATTCCCTTCCATTGTGTGTATGAAGAATCTTAAGTTGTTTTCTTGATTGCTTCTCAACATGAGCCTTGAAGGCCAGAAATTTGTCAAACACTTCACTCTTGTGACCAAGAAAGTAGACCCATGTGAAGTGAGAGAAGTCATCAATGAAAGTGAGGATATAGTGAGCCTTGCCGAATGATGGCACTGGAAAGGGGCCTATTACATCACTATTAACTAGTTGAAGAACTTTTGAAGCTCTCTATGAATTTTCTTTGCCAAGCTTCTCTTTTGGATGCTTTCTCATATCACACCCTGAACATATACCTTCTAAAAAGTTGATGGGAGGTAGACTTGTAACCATATGCTTGGACGTAAGCTCTTGCAGATAACAATAATTGAGATGTCTAAACCGCTCATGCCATAACTTGCTTTCTGAATTTGAGTGGGAAAGCAAGGGAGTAGAAGGAGAATTAGGCACAAAGTGGGAGAATGAGTAAAGCCTTGTGTTGTGATTGGCTTTTCCCATTGCAACCAAAGCATCATCCTTAAGTTCTTTGACCACATCTGAATCAGGTAAAAACTCAACTTCCATTCCATCTCCATAGTGAGTGATTTGGTAAATTGAAAGTAGATTGACACTAAAGTTAGGAACATAGAGAACATTCTCAAATGTTCCATCATCTTTGGCTTTCAACTTCCATTTGAGTATCATCTCCTATGAGAATGTGGGGTACCTTAGATGGCTCCAATGAAGAAAATTGTTGCTTTAAAGAACACGCGATGAGTGACACCCGAGTCAAGTGTCCATTCTTGCGAAGAACTTGTAGTTGCCACATGCTTTTCCTTTTGCTTTTGACTGTGAGGAAGTGGAGGGAGAAGAATCCTTCTCTTTGTAGGTTGATGACAAATTGATGTTGTGCTTCTTGATAATGATGGTCAGTTCATCAATTTTCTTAGTGTTGCAATGATGCTCATCATGATGAGACTTCTTGCAATATGCACAAGTTGGTCTCTCCTTCATATTTGAATTTCCCTTCTTGTAGTAAGAAGATGAAGTATTGCCTTGATGTGGAGAGGTTGATTGTGCTTTCTCTTGTTGTGTCTTTGGCTTCCATTGTTTTTGCTTCTTGTAGGAACCCTTTCTTTGATTACCTTGATTTTCTAAAAAAGCCTTGGACTTTGAAGACTTAAGAATACCCATGCTCATCAACTTTGATTGCTCTCACATCAACTACCAAGAAAAGTTATTAGAAGTACTACTAAGAAAAGTTATTAGAAGTACTACTAAAGCACATATTATTGTCTATTCCATGAAAAATGGTTCAAGAATCTATATGTATACAAAGGACATAACATTGAGTAGTGAAGAGATCAAATATATATATATATATATATA
>MU225025.1:919609-931466 GCA_018584345.1 Thuja plicata | reverse complement strand
TATATAATTTGTATGTAGACTATATCAAACGTAGCTTTCTTTCCTATGCTCTAAATAACGGTGCAAGCTCAATTAAGACAATTGATGTGGATAATTCGATTTCATGACTTGCTTCCTATTTTGAAAATTAAATTCAAATGATGCATCCATAGGTGATCCTAGTAAATTCAGAGTTGGTTGTGTGGTTCATGATTATCATTGCTTTGTTATAGGATGTTTTTTTTTTATGTTTTTGGAAGTACCACTAATATTATCGTAAAATCCACTGGTACTAGGAAGGTCCATTGTGTATCTCAACTCTTCACTATAGACTCTGGAGATGTTGGAAATGTTGTCATTGATGTCAAGAAGGGCTTTCTCACGTATGATTAGTTGAAATTACTAAATATCATCAATGTCAAAGGAAAAATAAAAAGTTTTTGGATAAATTCTCATTAATGTTAATAATTGAGAATATATTGATGATATTCTTATAGGCAAGAAAAAGTTCTAGTGTGAAGAGTAAGTCAAGAAGAGTCTACTAAAAAAGCCATGCAAACCAATATTTATAGGCATCAATTATCTTCAAAAAAACATGTGAGTTGTCCGACCGAATGATGATCAAAGTTTTTAGTTACAAAGAGCAGCAGATTGATATGGTCGTCGTGACAAGATAGAAATAAGTGCCAAATAAGATGAATATATAGAATGACGACTTTCTTAATATTACCGTCGACTTCTGTAATGAGTAAATTGGGCAACAATATTATATGATAGTATGATGTGTCATAGAGGTGTCACATGTTAATCAAGAGTTGATTAGTAGGAGATTTTTCCACAAGTCCATTTGTGATATTGCTATCAAGGTTCAACTGTGTAGTTTTTGAGTCAAACTCATTGACCCATGTTTAATGAGAAATGGTTCACAAGAACCCATCTCTCATGAGAATGAATGGAACACTTAGTACTCATTACATTTAGGCGATGTAGGTGATGCTCACAGAGGTGAATCACTAGGACTTTCCAGGAGGTCACCCATTTGAATACTACTCCAGCTCAAACATGCTTAACTACCTACTTTGCTTGCAACTCCATTTACAAACAATTAAAAGATTTATCTTATTTCGTACCGAAGACATAAACAAGGTGGTCAACTTCTTACATAGTCAAACGTATGATGAGTCAGCAGCAATACATAAAGCAGTGATCTCCTAATACACATGAGCGATTATGACAAGACAGCTATTTGTTTGAAGTCAACAAGCAGCTGCACGTACAAGGTTGGGGAGTTAATTCGAAGTCAGCGTTTTGTTTAATACATATAAATAGAAGCGATGACAGTGAGTACTTCACATAGACAAGCTGCCACGTAACTAAAGGTGAGAACTTGTGTGAAGTGTGTGATTAAAGAATGAAACCAATTTATATTAAAAAGTCACATCAAATTGTTGTAAATAGTTTTCTCATTTTACCCACCTTTGATCCTATGTATACATTCTAGAAATTGTATGAGTTTTTCAAATAGGAAACAAATTGAAGGATAGAATATCAAAGTTTACTAAAGTTTTAGCCAAAGGATGACAACCAAACATGACAAATCCATCGATGTTCTCCACACTTTAATGATGATTCCTAGTGATAATGGGCTCAAGGATTTATTAGAGTAATGGTTCCTAACAAAGACATTATCTAAAGTTATGGTCAATTAGATTGAAATTTATAGAATCATCTTTTTATTGATGTAATTTCATTAGATTTATATAGGTTCAGTTGTTATATAATCACTTTAGTTCTTTATTATCTATGATAATCAATATCTACAAGAAAATTGAGAATTCGCGAGGTCAATAAAACATCAGAATTCCCATGTCTAATTGAATTGAATTTCGTGAAAATGAATTGGGTGGTTTTCTTTCTCGTTATATATTTGAATGGAAAGAAGGTATCTAAATGAATGCATGGATGCCCTTCTTTCCATCACACTTTCAGCGATGAATTTTAGTTATTACTTTTTATGACAATTATCTCAAGCATCTAATAGATTAATGGTTCTTGACACAAAACAAACCCCAAAGTTAAGATCAAGTGATTATATAGACATTACAACACACATTAGCATGTATACTGATATAAATGAGAACAGATAACGTTACACAGTATGAAGAACATTATCAAAATTTATACACATTAATATTAAATTTAATTAAACTTTTTAAAATAACTAAAAAATTTGAATTTAATTATATTTTTTAAAATAACTAAAAAATATTTTATACATATCAAAATTTTACTTTTTCAACTAAATCATTTGTCTTTCTTATTAATATCCAATTTCATCCTCATAACATTGACATTATATCCACAAATTATGGGCATTTGAATAATTTAATTACTAATTAACTACATCTAGTCATAATATATATATATAACTAAAATAAACGTAATATTAATTAAAATATTAAGATAATAGTACTATTCAAATATAATATATAATTAGTATAAATATATTATTCTATTGATATTTGAATAGTTTTACAACTATATTTTTTAATTTAAAAACAATTTAGACTATCAAAAAAATTTAAAAAGTAATTCTAAGATAAATATTAAATAGTAGTTATAATAATACTATAACTAATTTAACTTGATTTATAATTTTAATTTAATATTATTTTGTAACTAAGAAATTTTGTATTTTCTTATATTATTTATTCTCATTTTAAATTTATATTTTTATATCATATCTTAAAATTAATTAAATTTAAATGAACATCTTAACTTATTATGACAATTATTTTTGAATTAAGGTAACAACATGTTTTGAAGGGGCCCCAAAACCTTGTACAAAATAGTCACAAAAGATTTTCAAAAAAGCCCTCTAAACGAAACGGGTCAAGACCACAGTGAGGGTTTTACAACAGGCACCCACAACCTTGAAGAAACAAAGCATGAAACCAAGCTAAAGACAAATCCAAACTTAGGATTTACCTTTAGCACCCTTCTGATGGGAACGAAGAGTCATATCAAAAGAAGAGGACATCTTGAATTTACTTATTATGACAATTGTTAAAATTTATGTATTATGCTCAAAGATAAAGATAGTTTTTTATACTATTCAAACCCTAGAGCCAATTGCAACTATTATAGTATTAGTCTAGAATTTTGTATACTCGTACTATGAAATTGTTTAATATACTAAGTAGCTTTGATATTGAGACATTTATTTTGTATTAGATATAAGAGATTAAAAATACATAATATAGTTGTTCTAGTTGTGTTTCACATCACAACTTGTTGTTACATTAGAATATACGGTTCAACTTCTATCTAAAAAAAACATATATATATATATATATATATATAGTCTGTCATGAGCACAAAATGTTGTCTACATAAAATATCTAGATTAGTAATGACATATATAACTGCACAAAATGACATATATAACCTGCATAAAATTTGTATTTTTGTTCAAACTCTTTTAAAGACACCATCTGGATCTCTATCATCCCCTCTCCTCTCAATCCATGCTACCCATCATGTATTCCCTTCCATCCATTTCAACCCTTTGTCTTGCTAGATCTGCTAGTTGTATGGGTGCATAACTCTCACTGCCACTGGAATGGGGACAACTGTTGTAGGTGCCCCAGCCACAACAAGTGGTATGATTGCTAAAGGTACTTTTGCCACTGGTGCCTCTGCTGCTCTAACACCCTTCTCTCTTTGTTGCATGAGCTCTACCACGAAGTTGTGCAGCGCTGTCTCAAAAGGTGGCCTTTCCTTGGTTCTCCTTACCCATGTATAACCACGAGATATCTCCCATTTGAATACCCTTGTCATTCCATCTTGCAACAGGTCCTCAAACTTCTTACTAACAAACTTCATAGTGACTATAACTTGCATACCATGTCATAAAATATGAGTATCCTCGGATACCCAGTAAGAGTTCTAGCCCTGTCACTAAAAACATTTGTCATTTCTAAACTTCCAAATAAGCCAAAGAATCTCAATTGTAAGAGTTGACAAAAAAACATTGAAATCCTTTCTAAGGCTTGAGATATTACCAAAAACAATCTCAAAAATAGTAATATTCTCATTAATGGAGAAACCAAATAACTCTCACATCTCACTGCAAAACATGCAGTCAAAGAAAAGATGCCTCAATGTCTCAAGGAGTTATACACATTGTACATAGATTGAAATCCCTATTGGGTTGCTGAAGGGGGAGTTTGTGGAGTATCAGCCTCCACATAAAACATTTATTTTTTGTTCCGCTAGCCTGCCCCATAGGTTTTCAAAAAATTTATGCCAAAAGGAAGAATCATGGTTCGTAGCCTAGCAAGAGTTAACATGGCAGAAGATGTTATCATTATCAACAAAGAAAGAGTATAAAGTTTAAGGCATAAAGATAAGCCCCTTGCACTGTTGCAAGGATTCTCAACGAACAACTGGGCAACGAAAGGTATAAAAAGGATGGAAGATATCTTCAAAAATGGGTAGTTAGTTGGTTGGGAGGAGATTTGTTAGTGGATTGGTATTCCACAAGTGCAGTGGAGAACATACATTTTCCTAAGAGAAGCATGCCAACCTCCACCCCTCCCTAAATAGTGCAATACTAATGATAGTAGATTTTTGTCCTTCAAATGGCCAGATGGAACATCTCTCCCATGCGTCAAAGCCAAAGATATGTATTCCCTCCTTTCTGATAATGAATACATTTTATATCATGTTAACTCTTGCTCCAGAGGGTGAACCTAGATACCTCCTTTTGCCGCAAAAAATTTTAGGCCCTCTGGGGTAGGCTGGTTGAACCAAAGAAAAAGTAATTTTTTGTGGAGGTTGATACTCCACAAACTCCCCCTCAAACAGAACAATGCGGAACCCCAGAGATCTTGAGGCACATGTTCTTTGACTCCATGTTTGCCAATGAGATATGAAAATTGTTTGATTTCTACGTTAATGTTAATATTAGTATTTTTTTAGATTGTATTTGGTAATATCTTGGGCCTTAGAAAGGATTGCAATGTTTATTTATCTAGTCTTTCAGTTGAAATTCTTTGGCTGCTTTGGAAATTTAGAAATGACAATGTTTTCAGTGGCGGGGTTAGAGCTCTTATGGAGTCTCTGAGGAGACTCATTTTTATAACATTGACATGCAGGTTTCGATCACTATGAAGGTAGAAAGAAAGAAATTTGAGGACATGTTGCAAGATGGAACAATAAGATTTTTCAAGTGGGAGATATCTCATGGTCATAGGCTTTAAATTTTATAAAATATATCATTTAATGTATTAAGAGGCATCAATCAACAACAACAAGGTTGGAGAAAGAACTTGCAGGTTGCTCAAGGAAGGGTGTAGAATATCAACTTCCAAGAGGAGAAGAATAAAAGAAGATAGAGGAATTTTCAAGTGTGTTGTAGGTGTTCAAGGTAGTCATGAGAGTTGTAAGATGAAAAAAAAAATTGGATGTAAAAAGATTTAAAAAATATATAAATAAATCTAAGAAGGTATGGTGACATCAGAATTTGAAGACTTCTACGTAGGATGTGCCTAGAAACATTGTAAAATTTGGAGGCTCTTCTTTTAATCTTTCGTATATCCAATTTCTCTTTAGGAATTTTCTCATATGAATGTGGATTGAATGACATGTTAAGGCTCCATGATTTTATAGTTTGATCAGAGCCCCCAATTTCGTCTGCATTAACTAGTATCAGGGCCAATTGGTTGGTTGAGATGTGTTGAGATTGAGATTGTTAAAAAAAATAGTATTCACTTAAAATGTGTGAGTTTTTTGTTGCTTGTGTATTTTTTTAATAAGTGTCTAGCAATTTTTTTAATGTGACTGGTGACGTTGGCATGACATGCCCTCAAGCCCCATGTGGAATTTATTTTGAGTCAAAGCTATGAACCAGTGAGGTCACAAATGGGGGACATCACCCTCAATTATCAAAGTCAAGGCTCAAACCCACAAGCACATTGAATCACCCTAGGCACCATCATATGATCACAATGGCTCATCATGGGTTTGAACCTTGTTGGACACAACAACAAAACCACGACTTAACCAACACACTATGGGAAGAACCCCACTACTTGGGATTTTATTTGCCTGGAATGAAATAAAGTTATTTTCTTCGAGAAAAATTTACAAAAATTAGAGATGAGAAATAGATTGTGTATGAGATCATGTTGGCTATCCTCCAATGGATATAAAGCTATGTAGAAGGTGTGCAAATGTCCTTCACTATGTGAAAATACATAGAGAAGGTTTTGAGAGGTGCACCTTCTAGAGTCTTTGTTGGGTAGAGAATAATTGTTGAGTGTGAGTTTGTTGTAAGGTGAATTTGTAACTTTAGAAGGACGTGTGAGTCTTTAAATATGTCTATAAAAGAGGGTGAGATATGTTCGTGAAGAGACCTATGAGAATTTTGTTATGAGAAGACCAACAAGCCAAGAAAATTATGATATTTTCTTGTGATTTGTTGAAGATAGAGTTTAGAGTAGATACCTTGGAGAAGAATTATTTTTGTAATGATTTTTTTTCTAGAGGAAATGAGGCATGTGAAAAATAAATTATTTGAAACAAAAAAAAATTGATACATATAATTTAAAATTACATATATGTGGTTGGGATGGATGTCTATTAGAGAGAGAGAGAGAGAGAGAGAGAGAGAGAGAGAGAGAGAGAGAATGGCACTAACATTCATCCTAGTCCACTTAAAGTTGAATTTCATAGACTTTTCGGAGGGCATACAATTTTTTTTAATGTGGTTGCTAGGTTTCGAACCTAATGGGGCTCCTTGAAATACTTGCCAAGAACATATGCAAGTCATAGGGGTCCTCTTCCACAACTACCAAGCCCAAGATTGATGTGAAAGTAGACAACACTCAATGGGTATGGGAATCCATTCTCGCATACCAAGCCCGAGATGGAGTTTTGTGAAATTTTGACTCTATTAAGTGTCTTAATTTTGTAGAGACGTGATTGAAGGGGCATCTTTGAACAAATGAGCACAAACCCTAATAGAAAATAATTGAAATCATTGTTAGCACACGTTCAAGTGTCCATATCTATTGACAAAAATTCTACAAATATTACATGAAGGGATGAAACCCCTTTGATTAAAGGAGTGGTTTTACATAGAGGTTGTGTCTGATCTTTAATGATGGCTCGAATCAACATGGAGTTGTTATGCATCGCGCTTAGATGTCATGTATATAAGATTTTTTTTGTTTCGAATTTTTGCAGCTATTGTAACCAAATTTTGTAGTATAATCTTGTTTAATATAGTAGTTTCTTTATAATGTGGATTCTCTACAAATATTATATTCTCAATTATGTTTCATGGCTAGGTATTTGTGGGTTTTCCATACTATAAATACCATGTTTTAGTCTATAATTATTGTGACAATAGCATTCTATAAAGTATCTTCATCTTGCTTAATTTAAACATTGTTTGCTATTACTTTTCCATTGTGGGTTTTTGTTATTTTGGGCAATGTAATGAGGAAGTTTTGTTTTTGTTCAATTCAATAAAAATAGATTAAGTAACAAAATTCAATGTTTAATAATCAGTCATGAGGTCTAGTAGAAAAGTATTGCATAATTTAGGGTTCTTATAGTTCCAATTTAGATATTTTTAGTTTGTCAAAATTATTTACCCTAAATTTAGCACGGGGCATTATATAGAAATCACACATAGTTGATGCAAAATTGTAGATACGTATAGATGACAACTATACTTACAAAAAACTTAATGAATATAAAATAGTACCCAATTATAGTAGATATAATGTAGGTTAATGTGAATCTAGTGAATTCTTAAAAAAAACAATATTATGATTGTGCAAGGGTTGTATGGATTGTATGAATATACAGATTGCATGACTATATGGTAAAACATGAAGATGCCCTCCAATGAAAGATGAAATTGCAAATTCTTGAAATCCTACCAAATTTGATATCGATTCATATATAATTAGGCCTTCTTGACTCAATTATGAGGCTAGATTTAGGCAAAGATGCACTAGATAAAAGAACTTGACAAGAATCTCACAAAAAAAGAAGGGGCTTCCAAATTTAGAGCTCTAATACTTGGTTGAAGTCGCCAATGGCACTTGGGAGCTATAATTATCTATAACTCTAGATTTATACATTAAATCGTTAATAAAAGAAACTTAACACATTTAATGTTTCCTTTTTAACCTGCAAAGATTATCTAGAAAATGGTTGATAGGATTGAAGTTTAATTTGGTCCTTGTTCCCTATCAATTAGAGTAGAGCGACTTAGTCTTCTTGTTAAAGTGCTTGAGTCAACTACTTTGTCAATTGTCACTTAAATAAGGTGGTTGGTGTGTTAGTGTTATTGTCATGATAATAGTCCCCACTAGTGAACAATATAGTAAATTGTTAATTAATTGTCATAAATTATCAATATGGGTTCAATTAATTTTAGATAGATACATCCAATAAGGGAATTAACTTCCATTAATTTTCAATCACGAGAGATAGAGGATTATATATGTAACATTGGAAAGAGGAAATGTGCCATTGATGATTACAATATAAACAAACTTGATTCTATGTCAAAACTTGGACATTCTTACAATAATAGGTTTGCTTGAGAGGAAATCCCTACGCTCCTTCAAATTTACATCTCATGAGGATAGAAACCCCTTGAGGAATTTAATATTACAACATTGCAAAATAGTCGTTTCAAACACTCAACAATGCTCAACAATAAAGAATATGGGTGACTCTAAATAGTTAAAATAATTTACTATTTTTGCATTATCTATATTTAGAAGAAAAAAATGACACACATATATCTACATTTAAGTTTTTTTCTTGGCTTTTCCTTTGTGTGTAATTAATTCAGTATGTTTTAGTGTTATTAGAGCCAAGTTCTCTATAGTGCGTGAATATATATATAAAGAAAACAAAATATAAGAAAATCAAATTATCTTAGCCACATTTACTACATGTTAGAAAGAGTTGTGGATACGATGAATCATTATAGGGAATGGAGAAAGTAGATGTCAAATGAGGATAAAGAGTAGGACGACTTGTTAACAAAATAGCAACCCATGATGTAGTAAATGATGTCTCGTGTTAACCTTCAACATCAATGCAAATATGATTATAATCACAGAATTCATCAATAAATGATAACATTTTATGAATTGTATGGTCAACGATGTTACCAAAATTACATAGAGGAAAAGCATCATTTATACAAGTTTTGTTTAGTTCAAAGAAATCTATGTTAATTACATTACCACATGTTTTTTGGTGGCAAGCACAACATTGGAAACCTATTGAGAGTAGTCAATAGGCCAAATAAAACCAACTTACAAAAGCTTTTGCAATTCTTCTTTGACTAGAAGGGCAACTTGAGGGTGCATCTTTATGGGTTTCTATTCAATTGGTTTTGCATCAAGACGTATCACACGGCAATGTAACACTAGTGACAGATTTAATCCTGTCATATAGGTGTAGGATCGTACAGAAATATTTTGGCATCACATGGAGAATGGGTATCAAACTTTGTTTCATGGGTGAGAGATTTGTTGATATGTAAGTGAGCTTTGATTCTTGCTTTATGTCCAAGTTAATTACCTATGTTTTACTTAAGACCACAGATCATCCCCGACATTGAGAAATTGTTGGGGGGGGTTGGGTTCCCCATCTTCTAGTGCCTCAGAGGTTTTTGCTAGAAGATGGCAATTATTTTGACATTTTCAAATTTTGATAATGCTTCGTTGAAGTTTTCACCAAGGGACATTTTGCTGGCTTTTTTACTTTGCAATTAAGGAACTCTCTGTGCTCTCCAAAATAGGCTACAATGGGATATTATTGTGGAGCCCCGTGAGTTTTAAAATAGCATAATCATTTAGGTTAGTTTAGGATTAAAAAAATATTTCATTTCATCTTTGAGCTCAAATGATGAATTTTTCCCTGTTTTCAAATACAAACATTGATGGATCTTACTAGCAGATATATAAGTTGCAGCAAAACTTTAAATAATCTTTCTAATATGTTTATTTTCTCTCTTTCCCTACCTCTTTTACCCCTTCTTTGAAGCATCTATTTAGTTAAGGATTATTTATTTCCTCTTTGAGCAGAATCATGTATTTTTCACACGTTTACAATATAAACATTGATGGACTTTTTTTGAATATAAACAAGTTGAAACACTTTTTCCAAAACAACAATGGCCCCTTGCAAGGAAACAAATGCACACACGAGTTTACCAAGTGTGCCTTAAAAACTTTCTCAAACCTTGGAGAGTTATTTTTCCACAAGACATTCCAGGAGGTATATCGAAACATGCATTAACATGAGGAACCAAATAAACTTCAACATTCTTCTTTTTTAACTGTTTGGAGATCAATCAAATGAGAAAAGGTAAACTTTTTCATATTATTCCTCCCACCCCGGGCTATAATTCTCTTGGGGGCCCTGAATTATTCTTCAGGGTGATAAAATTGGGAACCCGATACTTACAGTTCCTAAATTCCCACCCTGCATTCAAGAAAGTAAAGTTCTGGATAGCCATTGCCCCCAAGGAATCTAAGTTGGCACCAATATAGGAAAGTTGGCCCTATCCCTAGCCGAGTGCCCCTCTAATTGAAGCAACTCTTGTAATAAACCCACGTGCATTAGGAGAATAAAATTGAAAAATAAAAATAAAAATAAGGATTTTACTTCAGACAAGAAATTAGTCACTAAGAGAATAAGTCTAATTCAAACAAAAAACTTGAGTAGAAGTCTAAACTTAGTTAAAGAAGCAAATAACTACCATGCAGTTGGAATTTCAGTTATGCATGTTAACTGAAGGTTGTTGAATAATCAGGGAAGATATCTGCAAGGAGACTACTCTTCTTCTCTCTTCAACCCTCTTTCATTATAAAGGGTTCAGGAATCAAAATAATCATTCCAAACAGTTGGAACAAACAAATATTCACAATGTAGTAGTTTGATCTGAACGTTCATTGCCTTTGCCAGTTGGGAGTAGCTCAACTCAAAGCTTTGGCTGATCTGATAAGTCGAGAACAAATTTATTCCTTCCAAAGTTCTCTACTTTTGCAAAGTGAAAATGAGCCAGATTGATAACCTTCTTAAAATGCATGTATTGTAAAAGTATTTGTCTATTTTTAGTTAAGATTGTGTAAAGGATCATTACAACTCATTTTCCTATTCATTCCAAAACCTAGCAAATAAAATGATTAGATACAAGGCCACTCATAGAAAATATCGTCTGCAACCAATCAATTTCAGTTGCGTAGATTATTGTTGCTGCTTGTAAATCAAATGACACAAGCAGATAAATAGAAGTGACTTACCAGTTTAAGTTCCAAACCAGTAAACAGCTTTTGCTGTGTGATTGTTCGGTTCACAAGCAGTAACAAACACAATCTAATAGGCCATAAAAGACAGGCTATCCCAAAAATGAATTACTTACAACATTTGTAAGCTTCAGCTCCTTTCTGTAGAAGAATGTGGTCAATATCCAATATTTCTAAATTTACTCATACAGTTCTTCCACATTGCACTCTCCAGTAAAAACTTTGATACTGCGAGGGGATCCACAACTTCCTTCAGCAATCAGTGCCCGATCATTTGCCGAAATATGTGCAACAATTTTATATATCATCTCAACCTGCAATGATGAAAATGTCAACGCAAGGTGTAACAATATGGCTCAGAATGCAAAAGATCAAAAAAAAACGGAAAAGTGTTTGCCTGTAATGACAACTAACAGGAAACAATAAAAATAACCTAAATCAACTTATATATTTACATACTTGATCTTCTGCATGGCAACGTTCAGCTATTTGTTCCAATGTCAAAGCCTCGACTGGTTCTTTGCAAC
>MU225025.1:871027-911118 GCA_018584345.1 Thuja plicata | reverse complement strand
CTTTTTTCTAGGAGAAAAGTTGAGAAAGTGTCAATATCATTCTAGTCAGTAGCAATGATGATATATCAAAACATACATAGTTGCACCAAAAGCAAAGCATATTCCTCTGTTCCCAACATTAAGTCTAAGACTCTGTTACTGGGTACATCACGAGCAAAGTCCTGGACTCTAAGCCTAGCCCATGTCTGTCCCCAAGACAGACCCACACTCTGGGACTGTAACTGGGTAACCCACATCCCTAAATAAAAAAATATTATTTTGATGAAAGAAAAGAAATTTAAAATGTAAAATAAAAAGACCTAAACTAACCCTAAAACAAATTACCTCAGTAACCACTGACTATTCCTATAACTTGAACATATAAACCCTTTTGATGTATCTTCAATATTTGACATTGAATTATCAATTATCAGCTATTTAATTTTGTATGCTTTGTGCAATTATTGCTATTTATTATATTTCTAATATTAACAAATTTTATGGCTATTTGTTATATTTCTAGTATTAAATAATATTAAATTGTCACACCTAGGCATACCAAGCCTGGGTTATAAAACAATTGGTGAACCGCATGCCTGCACATGTACACAAACTGGCAACTTAGATCTAGGACCAAAATCATTTTGCTAGTGCATCCTAAAAAACAAAAAATAATTAGTCAGCATATAACACACACAATTATCTAAAGAAATATATTAAACACCGTTGCTCATTTTATTTCCACTGACGCCATCACGAAATCTTACGAATCCAATTTCTGAATTCAAACAAACTGTATGCCTATCATCATAGATTCTGAATTATATCCAGACAATGATATACTCTCAATGAGAACTCGAAACAATCATGTTGCAAAAAGGGAAACAGCTGCAAATAAAACAATGCACCCAAACCAGAAAAATTGGCAAGGAAGAAGAGTTTTAAATTCTCGGCCCTCCTAATTTCTGCTGAGACTGCAAAACTATGAGTACTATAAACATCTTCTTGAACCTGTACTCAGGCAAAGTTTTAAAAAGCTCCTGCCACTGGTGGAAAACAAAGTCGAGAGTTTGACCAGAGTACCTATCACTCTTTTCTGTCCAGGCTAGCTTCCCTTTAAAAGATCAGCTTCTCAGCATGGCTTACCCAATTTAGTAGACATTAATAGAGATTTGAAATGTGTGGTTCCACAAACTGTCACAGCCCCCTTGTAGAGTTAGATACTACAAAATTGTGCACAGCTACAGCTATGTGTACACGTCTACTGCTCCCAACCTGTCAAAGACAAAATATATCCATGCCTCTGCATATGCAGACTTCACTATTTCCCTTTTACTAGGCACAAAAACAGAGAAGCTACTCTTGATTGCCTTGCAGATCGGCAGAATTGTTCATTTAAGTCCATATTAGCTGAAACCGATGGAAAGTCTGTGCTATAATGATTGATTGGATGCATCCTTATAATGAAGACCAACATTCAACCCACAAGGTGGCCTGTAGCCGAGAAGGACACCCTCAAAGGGTATCAGAAATAATGCCTGCCAGATCGGCAGAATTGTTCATTTAAGTCCATATTAGCTGAAATTGATGGAAAGTCTGTGCTATAATGATTGATTGGATGCATCCTTCTAATGAAGACCAAAATTCAACCCACAAGGTGGCCTGTAGCCGAGAAGGACACCCTCGAAGGGTATCGGAAATAATGCCTGCCAGATTTGGCCCCTATTGTGATCCCAATTGACCTGGGCTGGATGATGTCTCATTTACCCTTGCCCAAATAAAAATATTAACGAAATGCCGATAAAATAAACATCCAACTGCTTCAACTTGCGTAAAATGTGTAAATTGATTAAGATTCTGTAATTCCTTTGATTTCAAAATTCAAAAATGATCTAATAATGATTACGTATGTTGTGGATGGCAACATAAAGGAGAACAGCTCACGTAAATATAAGGAAAATCTGTGTCATTGAAAAGCTTGATACCCAAAATTTCCAAACAATTACATGAAATTAGAAAAGCATAAACACAAAATCATATTTGCAAAATCCCAAAAGAACAAATACATATATAAGAAAAACCTCTGCGATTGAAAAAAGCGTAGTCTATCAAAATCTTTTTCGCAAAATCCAAAAAGAACATTCTTTTTTAAATTCAAAAACAAGGAAAGGAAAAATCCCCCAACCTTGCCACAGATGACATCGTCGGCAAATTTGCAGATGGCGTCAAGCGTTCTATCAATCTGCTTCCGCAGAGAAGGATTGGGAGCAATACTGGACTTCCTGAGCCAATAATGCCCGACCATACGACCCTCGTCCGGATTGGCAATCGAACCACCCTCAAGCTCTTCCATAGCCTTAAAAGCGCTTTGAAATTTGGGTTCCATCGCCTCCACAAATTCATCGGTAAACCCAATTCGGCTGACATCGACATACAATCCGAGCTTCTTGTGCTGATAAAGCCAATCCAGGTATCGATTCCACAGGGCTGCGGGCTCCGTCTCCAGCCCTTTCTTCTTCTTCAAAGAAATTGTATCATAAACATTAACCTCTCCAGCCACAGCAGCCCGAATTCCAGTTACAAGGCGGCATCTTTTAACGCTGATAATGCCGAGCTTTGAAATCTTGGGCGAAATCCTCTGACTGGGAAGCAGGCAACTTTTTGCACAGGTTGTTGTCTGCGTTCCCCCGCGGAACTTGAGACACAGAGGATTTTGGGCCATCACAGTTGTTTTCGAGGCCTAAGGAGACTTGACCCCCTGATCGCCACCTGATTTGATGAAATGCAGAGCAGCCAAGCAAGTTTTGATAGACGACTTACGGCCTTACATCGCCCAAAGTTTCGTCTTGTCCGTCTCTGGTATTCTTCTTTTCGTCTTCTTCTAACTGTGGTAAGCGAATTTTGTTTATATTTTCACCGATTTTTTAAGTCAAAACGTTCAATATGGGACTTGTGACCGGGTCGGAAAAAGAAGACGGCCATCAGTTTTTTCTTGTGAGCCGGTTTTAATAGAGAGTGGTTATTTTTGTACTGCATTCTTTATTTTTTAATAATTTTGATATATTTTAGTAAGTAGTGTTGTTGAGCCATTTGTGAATCAATGAATTAATTTTAATTATGTTTATGAGCTTAGGGGATCTAAAGGATCAAGAGAGTCTATTTTCAGGTTTCTTTCAATATTGACTCTTTGCGAGATTGTGGTGTCTTGTTTCTTCGAATATCTCGTTCAAATTGTTCAGTTGCAAAATCTTTCTAAAGTGGATATGAATATCTTCATATGTTGCACAATCAGGATGAAATGTCGTTCAGCTGCAACCACCCTTTTGTTGCAGAAAATGCAAATTCGTTCTTCCTAATCTTCCTTGGGGATTGTCCATCTGCACGCCTCACATCTGAGATGATGAGACCTAGTCCTCGACTTAGTAACTAAAATCCTTGTTTTCTTCTTAATCGTGACCTTTAAATAAGTTTTTTCATCATGTTCCCACAAGGGGTTGAACTCTTTCATATATTGTGCTTTTTTCTAACCAATTTGCTTTGTCCACAAGGCAATCCTAAATTTTTCTAACACAAATTTTTTTTATCTATTCATTAGTATTAGGACGTTCGTGTGGTTTAATGTCTTATTTGTTCATCCACTTCTTGTTCTAATTCAGCCAAGTCTTCTTCCTACGGTCTAACTCCTTCTCAACAACCATTTTGGGTCAGTGATGGTTGTTATCCATGTTTTCAACTTTTTTTTAAGTAGTTTAGCAAATGTATTATTGTTGATGCTTCCATTGAATAATACCCACTTCAACCAAAAGGGTTTCATTGGGAATTATAGATTTGACTTTAGGACTGCTTGTGATTAAATGTTTTCATATTCTTTCAAATTGTCTTTATTTAAGATTTGACATGTCACTCCCCCAAACCTCACACCAGTAGAGGACAAATGACATGACCAACAAACCAAAAGGAGCTTTCTTGGTTTTCCAATCCCACAGCTCCACTTTCCTGCACTTACTCTAAAGTAGGTAAGAAGCTCTATATCCTCCTTGAATCTTTTTTATCCTACAAGTTTCCCAGCTAAATCTATTGCAAAAATCAATTCTTGGGTACTTCTAAATTTCACTATCTTTAATGAGCTTCCCTCATGTTGCTTCTTTATTTTCAAAGAAAAGATCGTGACTTTTGTCTTGATGGTGTTTACTTGCATCCCGACCTCGTGACAAAAGATCTTTGAGTCTTCAAATGTTCTCTCAAACCATGAACGAATTTTGCAATTAAAATAAGGTCATTTGCACATATAAGTAACTTCACTACAAAACTTATCATTTGGATGTCTTCTCTCATGGTCTTGTTTAACCATTATTCATGTGAAGGATTAAGGACATCCATGTTTGACTCCAATATCACTGCCAAAACACTCTAACATGCCCTCTTTAGTTTAATTTTTGGCTCTAACCTACTCATAAATTTTGTGGGTTGTTGCTCTAAACTCATTTAGAATCCCAAGCTCCTCCATTGTGCTCTAAAGCTTATCCCTAGGAACAATGTCAAAGGCTTTTTTGGAATCAATGAAGCAACAAAAGGCTTCTCCTCCTTGGGTGTCCTAAACCTTTTCAACGAAGTTTCTGAGAGTGATGTAATAGTCAATGGTATAGTTTTTTGGCCTAAAGTCAACCTATCTTTTTTGCTCTTTTTCCTTATTTTTCAACCCACCCAATGATTCTACATTTTTAATACTCCCAAAAAAAATTCCAAGGAGAGGATTGATCATAATAGTACAATAGTTGGAAGGATTGTCGATAGCCTCACTTTTGTAGATAGGAATAACAACACAAATGTAAGTGTTCTCTATTTGGTTGGATGAGCAATGATGGTCATAGATGTTCGTTTGTTGGTCATGTGGGAATATAATGAAGTGTTGATTGATGAGGATGGTAGTAGACTTTTAAGTATATTATTTACCAAGAATGGTAGCTTCAATTATTTTTGTCAGTCCATCTTAATCTTTCTCTAATTACTAACCTAGTTTTAGATACTAAAGACATACTTGGTGAGGTCAGTATGTATCTCAAGTATATCCTCACAAAATATGTGAGAGATAAAACATCTAAAAACCCAATACTAGATATAGAAATTGAATACCAATCTCATATAGATATGTAAGTTCAAAGAAGAAATTGTCTCTCTTTTATAGATTAAGATTAAGTTCAAATAAGCAATTGAAACATTGTCTCTTTTTTTAGGATTAAACAAAGGAGGGGTTGTGTTTAGATTAAGCATAGATGGTCTCTCATAGATAGATACAAACTTGGAATAACTTCAAGGAAATTGACTAATCTTGGGAATCATCCTTAGGTTTCGAAATAGAGGCATTGAATTTTAGTTAAACAAATTTAGTAGTAAAGTGTATGAAGAAGGGAATTGTAAATCAATAAGAGGTAGCAAAACGAAAAAAAATTACAATGAATCATTTCCAATCATTAAGAAAGTTGCAAGGGGAAATGGTAGACATTTTTATTATAAGTGACTTACATACCTAGGTAGTTATATTTGAGATCCCTTGTTTATCAAAGGAGACGATTTGAAAACCATCTTAGAGTTGTCTCCATAATTTTGGATATCCCAAATAACAAGAATGTTTGGATCCCTATCTAAAATGATATTTTACCCTTTAGCTTCTTACATAATGCTCGAGACAAATCATTACATTAAATCAATTGGTTCCACCAAATGAAATAAGTTTGAAACCCAACACATCTTCAAGGATTGATCAAATTTACATGTTGGGAAATTATCTGTTTAGCTTTTCATGTGCTAACAAATTGAGTCAAGCCATGTGGTTTGAGAAAGGAACTAAAAGAATTAAAATATTTGGCCCAACTAACAATTAATAAAAAAAAATGTAACTAAATATATTTGGTGTTCAAAAGAATACTTGAATGCTATAGAAAAATAGGTAACCTATAATAATCATTTAACTAATAATATTGTGTGTGTAATGTAATCATATTTACCAAAAATAATTACAAGAGAACAATTAACATGATACACAAGATTTCACATGGGAAAACCTAATGACAAAAAACTCATAAACCACCATTTAATATATTTCCTAAAAGTATTACAAGGGAGTGTTAAAGCATTATTAAGGGGCCACATTCATATTTTGATGGGATGACCTCCCTAGACCAAAATTAAAATCAAAATTTATATTGACTTTATTAGATATTAGGTTCAACCTTGTACAATCAAAATTGATTGACCGCATTACAAGGAAGTGATTATTATTCATTTTGTTGATTAAATATCACACACTATTTGGTTAAAGGTTGTAAACAATTATGTAAATATTAGGGGCCACATTCATATTTTGATAAAGAAAAAATAAGATTCCTAATTACACGAGACTTCTTTGATTAGTGTGTTGCATGATTAAATACATTCAAATTTTATGATCATGCATCTTGGACTACATAATCACCCTATTTTAATTTATCTCTCATAATTTTTTTAAATTATATAAAAATATCTTACATATAATTTTCGGAGCTTTCTATAAGCTAAGTAACTTCCTCAAAAGACAAAGCATTGCAAAGTTATTTACAATAATTATATACAATGATTTTACAATTATTTTTATAATAAAAGAAGGAACACATTGAGAAATAGATACATTGAGGGAGCCACTAACAAGTGTCATTATCGTGCATACTTCCCCTAGAAACTCCTTGAGGCCTAGTATTGTTTTGAACTTTAATGAAGTTTTGCATTACAAAGAATAATATTTTCGTTTACAACATATTATCTAATAAAGAGAGATTGAACGTCAACGTGACTTGTTCTTTAACGATGAACTTTTTTTTGCAAGAAATGAATGAGTCTGGCTATGACATAATAATGTGGTTCTTTTAGTAGCACCCATGTGAAGCTCACCGAACAATCTCTTAAACTGCTTTAATTATTTAAGTGTTTTCATTATTGTTCTACATTCAGCTTCTACATATGAGAGACCAACAATTATGTATTTCTTATCGCTCCATGTGAGAACCCTTATCTTGTTTTTAAAGACTACCAAAAGTAGACTTTCTATCAATAAAATCAACAACATAGCTAATGTCACAATAACAAAAAATAACATTTTTGGTGTGAGATTATTAAATGATGCAATTAGGAAATGGAAAGATGAACAAGAGGCACGATGCAGATAAGAGGTGTTTGCTAGTGCAAGTTCAGCTAAGACCATCAACCCTAGCTAATTTTTTTTATAATCATTATTTCTTATGGTTGGGGGTTTAATTGTTTATATATGATGTCTGGGTTGAATTGTAAACTCTTTTGGGGTGTCTGGTGAAGTTTGTGGGGTTGGATTTGATGATTTTTGGTTGTGTTTAGGGTTTAGTCAGCTATGTTTTTAGGTTTTTTAATCCTTTGTTGTTTTTTTGTGTCTCTCTTCATATTATTTATAGATTTTGGTGCTTGGGTTGCAGAACTTAATGGAAGTTTTGGTTGATCTTCTTCATTGGCTTTGCATGATTTTGATGGATGATCTCCTCTATACCAACTCCTTCCTTTTAGAGATGCAATGGTGGGGGGTATCTCCTCTTAAAAAATTAATAGAAATTTAGATATTGTGTTGAATGTAACCACGTTTGAAGAAAATTCTTCTCATGATGGGGTTTTTCGACCTCAGAAACTGAATGGGTGTCTTGTAAGGAGTGAACAAAAACTAGTGCTTGTGGTACAATCGAATACTATGGAGAAGGATGTTAATTATGAATCCAATCATGATTTTATTTGTAAATTTGTGGGGATCCAATATTCTCTACCTTTTTTGGAATCATGGGCTTGTCGTGTATGGGATCGAGAGGGGAAAATGGAGGTGATGTTAACTGCAATATAACTATTTTTATAGTACTTTTCTCTTTCATTTTAGATAGGAATAAGGATTTTTAAGGGAGTCATGATGTCTACAATTAATTTGGGCTACTCATTAGGCCGTGGATTGTTGGGTTCAACCCTATGGAAGAGCTCCCATCAAGGGCTCAAGTTTGGGTGTGACTTCCATTGTTTTTACTTCAATTCTGGAGACATGATGATTTTCATTCGTTTGCATTGAAACTTAGCAACCACGTGGATCTAACACAACAAACCATGGAGAAAAGGTAATCACTTATGCTCATGTTTGCATTGAAATCGAATTAAGTGAGCCTCTGCCAGATTCTATTTAGATTCAACTAGGTTCTACCTCTTAGATCCACTAGCTTGATTATAAAACTCTTCCTTCTTGTTGTTGAATCTTCTATGAATATGGGCATATACAAAGGATGCATCCTAAGTCTAATCCTACAGTGCCTTCTAGTTGTGGGTCATCTTGTCCACCACCTAAGCAGGATAAAGTGAAAGCTCCTATGGTGGAAGATGAAGAGATATGTATTCCAATTAAGACCTAGGAGAAAGGAAGCAGGTAGAAGAGAACTCTAAACTATAGGTAGATGATGATATCTTTAACTATTTTTATGCTCTAAATGAATTAGACTAGTCTGATGAGGCCCTTATTGGGATATGTAAAAGGTAAGAACCTTTGAGAACATAACAAATTGTTAGTGAGAAAGACAACACTCCTATTGATCCATAGGTTGAAGGCCTAAATACCCAAATAGAGACAAAATTTCCCTTGCTAACTTTAGATGATTTCAATTCAAGTGGATACAAGGAGGTGATAGATGGTCCAAGATTAGCTAGTTTAGTGAGTAATCTAGAGAAGCAAGCCTGTGGTGTTCGATAAATTAAGGGAATCCTCTCTTGCATTGGTGTTGCAACAATAAAATATAAGTAGACGTCCAAAAATATTAATATTAATTTCCCTTTTGTTCATCTAACTATTTAGTTTAATCAATTAAATAGTTTCATTGTTAGTATTTATCAATAAATCTAAATACTATCCTAATGTATTTTGTTTAAATACATTTGCCCCAAAAAATCTCTTTTTAATTAATTCATATTTATTAAAAATCCTCCATATTCATAATTCTTCTAAGCTATGATTTATTCAAATCTAATTTGAATTATAATCTAAATCCTACCTAGAGACCTATTAATCCAATCTAAAGGTCTACCCTATTCCTACTCTACACCCATCACCTCACTTCCTAAACATACTTCCCCACCTAATCATCCTCTGATCCTACTTAAAAAGGTGATTCCTAACCCTTTTAATGCTAATATAATGCTCACACAAGTGTGGAAATTCTCTCCAAAATGGTCACCCATTCCTCTTAAATACTCTTACATATTTGTCCCCCACTTGAATATCTTGAGCCACTCAAACATTTAATGCTATGTTTGACTCTAAAATGGCCATCCCTTCCAAGCCCATGTGTCCCTTATGTGGCTCTTATGTGGATGCCACATAAGTTCCACCTCATTCAAGCCCTTCTCCTTTCTCCCAAAAGTCTATAAATAGAGGCCTTCTCCTCTTGTATTGGCATCTCTCATTTTGCATTCTTATTATGCTATTTTAGTTTTAGAAGCTCATTTATAGTTTTTATATTTGTATGCTTAAATCGTTTATAAGTTACATGATAGGCTAATGGTTAATGAATCATAGTTTCTTTCAATTGTCTTGCATATCAATTTCATAGTTTAGAATATATTCTTTAAGGAGAATTTGAGACTAGTTCTTCGTACTAGCTCTTGAATCTCTTCTTTTCATCCAATCTTGCATTCATAGTTGCATTGCATTGGGAATTCACTCCATTTGTGTTTGAGAGAGCACATTCACATCCAATTTAAGAGAGAAAATCAAACAAGTAATATAGGGTGAAATAGCTTGTTTTAGCTCAACCTGATGTTATGAAGATTTCTTGTTGGTTCTTGCTTATTTCATGATTTATATGTGCTAACCCACTAATGTTTTTAATGTTTGAGTTTACTCCCAATAGGTTGAATATTTCCTCGTACACAATATCAAAAAGGGTTCTCCTTCAAATCCTCCTATGGTGGATAGGAAGAAGGATCAAGAAAATGGTAAAATTGATTGTTAAGACATTGGTAAAGTCTGGTTCAGTTAAAAACATGGATTCTCATTTATCTCTATCTCAAAAATGATATTTCTTTCATCGAATTTTAGGAGTTTGAATAACATCCCTATACAAAAATTTATTCATGATTTGATCCAACTTCATTCTCTTGATATTGTTTTCATCCAAGAGACTAAGATGTCTAAGGAAGCTATGATGGGCTTGCATTCCAAGATTTGGATTAGAGGCCAACACCAGTGCATTGGAGCTCATGGAAGTTAAGGTGGGGTGGATTTTCTTTTGGGCCCACACAAATTTGTTTTTATATGGTGGATTTCTAGTAGATCGTCGATGTATATATTTGTGTCAAGTTTGGAATCTACTAAAGTTAATATCCTCATCAATTTGTACACTATATCTAATCTCTCTAGAAAGTATTTGATTTTCTCACATATATAGTATGGTTAGGTTCATTACCCCATATCTTCCTTGGATACTTACAGGGGATTTTAATGTTTTTTCAAGCATGCACAAAAAGAGAGTTGAGGTTGTTAGGCTTGAGCATTCTTCTAGGTTGTTAAGGGATACTAGATCTTTTGAATTTGGTGTATATTAATTCATCTAATAGAATATTCACTTCGAAAATAAGAGGTGGGGTGCTAATGTGATCTCTGAGAAGCTTGGAAGACATGATCAAATTGGAGGGACAAGGCTGACTTTGGGTCACCTCTATCCTTATAGTCACCTCTGTCCTCGATTTTTAACCCCAAATTTGACCCATGTGATGGTTATTTGGTTTTAGCAGGCTTCTTAGATCCTTATCAGCCTCCTTTGAGTTTTGAACCCCAAAATGGCTAGGAGATGTATATAAATAAGGTATCCTCCCTCATTTTAATATCATCTCAATCAATCTATAAATTCAGAAACTCAATTAATCAACCAATTAAGAGAACTGAAGAGTGCATTTCATCTCACCATATTCTTCATTTTGGAAAGCTTCAACAACATTCATGAAAGTATGTATTTAATAATTTCCTTTTAGGTTTTTGTGGATTCATGTTGTTGCATAAAAACTTTTGATTACATTCAAAGAGCATTGCATCATTAAGGTATATGACATTTTGTTTCTTGGATCTAGCCTCTGCTCTATATCGACACTTTTTCATTTCAAGTATATTTTATTTCATTTTCATGGTTGATTCCAAAACTAGGGTTTGAATTAGGAAAACCCCTTTCTACGCAACCCTTTTTCCTCTTTTTCTTTGTGCAGGAATAGGTGTGAACATGTAGGAAGAACTGCGAACATATCAGGAGAAGGGTTGCAGTCTGCGACTAATTTCATTGGAAAGTGCCAGGACAAAGACAACTTTGTCTCACCCCTATCTAGCACAAAGTCAACTCCGACTTGCTCCTACCCTCCCATTTTAGTTTTTAATTTGGTTTATAGGTTAGTTACAGTCTCTGGTTATCTGATCTAGTCCCAAAATTGGTATGTCAATTCGTAGTCGTCCTACGCATGTAGAAAATCACTCATTCTTCACATTATATCCTAGAACTTGCATTTCTCATTTATGATTGCATATTCATAGTCCAAATTAGTGAAGAATCATTGCATATGCCTATCACGTGAGCCTTCTTGAGCCTAGTGGATCATCTTCCTTCCAATGTAAGTAGGAAAAATAGGCCTAAGCTTCCTACTTTGTCTCGCCAAGATAGAGAACCTTGTTTTCCATTCATTACCGTTTTGTGAACCTGACTCCTTACATCTCAATTATCATTTGGATGTCTAGATCTAATTTGTATGCATTTCATTCTCCTATATTTACATCATATAATTGCTTCATTTTATCCATTTAGAGATCTAGTTTATTCTTGTACTGTATTTTGTGATTTGTATAAAAATATAAAAAATGCAAAAGTATTTATTCCCATGCATTATTATGTGTGTTTATATTAGCCTATTTATGCTTTGTTTCATTATATTGGCTTCTTCTGTTGTAAAATGTTGAATTTTTTATACAATACTTTACTGCCTTCAGTGGATAATTTAGTACCTATGACTTTGATATGCTTTATCTACTCGTTATGATATGCTAGAGAAGGCTATCAATAATATACTTGACACAGATACTTTAGTACAAGATATACTCTTAGGCTAAAAGGATTTAAGATATATCACAATCCAATTTATGAACCTTCCAATAATTCCTTTTGCAAGGTTTCTCTCCCTCGTGAGGATATATTAGTGTAATAAGATATGTTTAACACTTCTCTCAATGATATCTCTCTTTTTTATGAAATATTAAGGAATAATGTTGACTCTTATCTTAATATGTAACTCCTGTAGGATTTGAGAGATACAAATCCACAGAACGCCAAGAACACCTGCATGCAAATAACCTATTATAGGAGAGAAGCAGAAAGAGGGAAAAAGAAGAACTCAGAAGTTGCTCAAAATGTAAGAGCGAAATTATAATCTGAATTAATGAAGAAAATAATTACAAGGTTCAACCTATAAAGGTGAACAAAACCCTAAAGCCTAAAAAAGCTAGGTTGCACATTAATAATTAATAAAAAAATTAATTATTAATGCACCTAAGAGAAAGCTTAAGCACTAAAGAGTAATAACTTAGTTAATTAAATCAACATGATTTAATTAATAAGAAAACTAATGATTACTCTAACACCCTCCCTTAAGCTAAGCGCAGGGGGTAAGCTAACCTAGCACAACTATGAAAGTAGGAAAAAAGGGTTCCCGCAACAAGGCCTGATCAGGTACCCAATACAAGGAAATCTCTGTAAACCGGAGACAAAGAATAAAACCCAGTGGGAAAAACCCCTCTCCAAAAAGATATAGAAAAATGCAGAAAAGAAATGGCTCAAGAGACTCTCCCAAGACCATAAGTACAACCAGCCCCCCCATGAGAGAGGGATGAGACACCAAAGTCCCCCCAGAATGAAGAAACTCCTATCACAATGGTAGATGCCTGATGTAGAATCCAAAAGGAGATCCTAAAGCAGCAAATGATATTCCTCCCCTTGGGAAGAAACAGATCCAAAGGACGATATCAAAGAAACCGTGTGAAGAGTGATGAACCAATCTGTCTTAGGATGTGTGCCATGATCAGATGTTGAAGAATCTCTATGTCTAAACTGAAACAAATGATGCCAAGTCCAAACTGATGTGAAGAATCCTGAAATACAACCGTAGAATGCATGGATAATGGTGGGCAAACAATGATAACCTAACTGTCAAGGTAGAGGAGATGAATGTCCTCAAAATAATCCTCTAAATTTGTAGCATAAGACTCAACAAACAAGAAAGATATATCTGCAACATAACAGTCCAAAGTATCTATGTCTGGAAGTTGTATGATTCCCTGTTGCACAGAATCAGGAGCAACAGGAGATGTTGATGAAGTCTCAGTCTAAAGAGTGGGAACTGTGAGACAAGCCTCTGATCCATCAGAACATGTAAGGGTGTCTAAATACTCAAGCTCCTCTAAAGTATCACGATCAAAGGGTGTATTCTCTCTCCAAGCAATGGGTATGAGACAATCTGAAGCAGGATCCTCTGGGAATGGAGAGAGATTAGGGTCTCCGTAGATCTCCCAAAGACGTTTCCAAAGTGGGTGAGGACAATCAATGTCCGATATAGCCAACACAGTGTCATGATCAACACTAGACACTATAAGTCCTACTATGTGATCTCTAATAATATCCCATGTGAGGTTTCCCTCTGAAGTGGCTGGTTTGGGTATGAGATCATACAAATAAGCCAAAATATTAAGCCACCTACAATGTGTAAGTATACCCTTTGCCCATGACTCATAATTACCCCATTCCAGAATAACAACTAAAGGGTGAGTAGAAAAACCCATGACAACTCTTCAAATGAAACAAACTGAGAAATCTGACCTTTCTGCATTTAGATCAAATTAATATAACCCATCTCACACAAACAGAACCCATATAGGTGCTAGAACGTCCAAGTAATTGAGCAAAGTGTAAAAACACACAAAGCTGAATAAAATTGACTTGGTAAATTTTCTGATGAAATACATAGTAAATATAGAAATATCACTACAACACCTTTCCAACGCCTATTCGTTTGCACAAAATGGAGTTCGAACGCAAAAGATATGCCCCCGAGAGTGAAAAACACAAGTTTTGACTTTGACTAAAAAATAGACATCAAAAATACAAAACTAGAAAATCAAACCTCATAATTAGATAGAGCTCAGAAAGAGCTTTCCAACGATATAAGGAAGTCAAAAATTCGATGTCGTATGCTCAAGATATGAGCAAAATACCAAAACTGCTCCAAAAGGGTTTGAGAGTTAACCCTAGCGGTTAGGCTAACCGCTAGAGGTTAACCACTAGTGGTTAACTGACGGCGGCGCCCATTAACACTGCTGCATTATTTTTTAACGCAAAAACCAATTAAAAAAAAAAATTCACGTCAAAATTTGAGTCGTACGGCCTGGGAGAGAGAAATTTTTTCCCAGAGGCTATTGTGGCCAAAAATGGCAAACTTTATATGAAAATTGACTCTCCCGGGCCTTCTGAGCACGATGGTGGCATCCATTTTTGCTCAAAGTGCTCCAAAAAAAGTGTCTCTTCTAGAATGAAGAAGAAACCCCAAAAAACTTATGGTTTTTGCCCTCGAATCATGGCTTCACAAACCCCAGACCAGGCAGCAACAGTGTGGCTCTGATACCATGTAGGATTTGAGAGATACAAATCCACAGAATGCCAAGAACACCTGCATGCAAATAACATATTGCAGGAGAGAAGAAGAAAGAGGGAAAAAGAAGAACTCAGATGTTGCTCAAAATGTAAGAGCGAAATTATAATCTGAATTAATGAAAAAAGAATTACAAGGTTCAACCTATAAAGGTGAACAAAACCCTAAAGCCTAAAAAAGATAGGTTGCACATTAATAATTAATAAAAAGAATTAATTATTAATGCACCTAAGAGAAAGCTTAAGCACTAAAGAGTAATAACTTGATTAATTAAATCAACATGATCTAATTAACAAGCAAACTAATGATTACTCTAACAACTCCCTCATGAGATAAACATGGCAAAAGAGGATGATATTACAGTAAAAATAATGGATATGATTAATAATTCCTTTGATGATACTTAACCTTCTTTACATTTCAATGACCTTATCTCTAGAGATGGGGCATTAAGAGTGATGTTTGTCCATATCCTAAAGTCTACCCTACTCATGTAGACATTTTGGAAGAATATGATTATATCCTTTTTGCCCTCCCTTCTATAAATGAATCTTTAGATAATGAAGAATCTAATAAAGTCGATATCATTCATGATTTTGAGACTGAAAAGCTTAAAGTTATTTTCTACCTTCATCAAGATACCCCTCAACCCAAAAATAAACCAATGATGTTGTAAAAGGTATTATATAACATGATAATCATATAATATCACATACAAATAACAACAATCATTTTGCCCCTCATCCTTCACCACACAAGGAGTATGATCTTGTTGAGAAAATTCATGATACATTTTCCAATATCTCCCTTTGGGACTTAACTAAAACATCACCTATATACCATGTGATGATTCAAGAAGTTTTTCAAAATGTTGTTACATCCCTTTCTAGTAGATCAGATGAGGTAGCAACCATTCTCAAGCCAAAGGCACGAAGTGAGTTCCACCAACACGAGTTACTCTCTTTAGAAGTTCAACACCAATGTGATTCCCTCATGATTTTTGTTCTAATCAATGATAATACTATAAGACGTAGTTTTTTGGATAATGGTTCCACCCTTAATGTGTGTAGTCTTGACTTTTTGCATAAAATAAAAGTGGATACTTATCTTACTCAACCTAATTCTATTCCTAATTATGGCTTTGATAATGGTGCCAAGTTATCGCTAGGTACAATCACAATGCCTATTGAAATAGGACCTGCAATTTTACCTGCACTTATCCATGTCATGCGTGATACTCTCACATACAACCTTCTTATAGCTAGACCTTATCTTTGTACTATGCAGGTTGTACATTCTATTCTTCATCAAAAATTCAAATTTGTCTACAACAATGTATTGTATGTTATAGATATCGATGACAAACTGCATACTTCACAACCATCTTTTGTAGTAAAAAATAAATCCATGAATTTGATTGGGAATTTTTAAATTTCAATTCAATTCAAATGACTAATGAACCTTATCCTCTTAACATTTTAACTCCTAAGTTTGATTCGGAAAAACAACATAGATACAATGGACATGATCATGAGAAACCTACATTACTCTTGTCTAATGACAATTTAGGTTGCCAATTGTATCATTGTAAATTGTAAGCACCTAACATGTGTGTACAATTTCATGATTGTTTAGCACCCACCTTAGTGTATTTTCATAGTAGGACTTCATGTGGCACTTAATGGACACCTAAATTCAAATATAAGTCCTCTATCATCTAAATCTTGTTTAAAATCAAGGTACACCCTTTATTTCTAAGTGTGCTCCTCTATTTTTCCTTTAATCACATAATTTATTTCATCGCGTAGGACCTATGTTACCATTTGTGGCCTTTTTATTTTGTCGCAATCTTAGAATAAGCTATACCTTGTAACTTGGCATCCCTTGATCATTCATGACATGTGGTACTATTTTGGGTCCCAATTGGTTGGAACACAATTCTTTTGGCATTGTGTTCTTAGGAAGATAATTCCTAGGGAATTTTTTCCTTGAGGTTTGGGCTAAAATCGGAACTAGGGCCTCGTATTGATAATTTAGTGGGATATTAGGATTTACAGTCGGCCTACTAAATCTTTTACCCCTGAGATGTTTCCAAAAATATATAAACACCTTATCTCTCCTCATCTTGGTAAAAACCATGAACATTATTATCAAGCATTCATTATTGTCAAGTACAAGCGTTCAATTTCAAGGTTTCAAAGCAAGCATTCAAGATCTAGAGACTTAATATCAATAAATTAATGTCTTTTCCTCCATGGATCAAGCTTATTTCCCTCATTGAAGGCCTGGAAAATAAGTGTTCTATCAAGGAAGGAGATACACCCACATGTACATCTTCTTTCTTATTCCCAATCAAGCATTGTGGTGAATCACAACCTCCATCACATAAGGTTGAATCTTTCATGATTTCCTTTTTGGTTTCTGTGTTAAGTCAAAGCTATTGAATCAACATATTTGATCACATTCAAAGAGGTATTTGCATTTATAAGGTATGAGATATTCTATTCTTTAGACCTAGCCTCTGCTATATGACAACACACTTTCTTTTCATTTCAAGGTTGATTCTAAATGTGAGATCAATTGAGTCAAACCCTTTTATCTAACCTTCTTCCATGTTTTTATGTGTGAAGGTACTAGTGGCGCAATTGTCGGGACTTGATCTGGAAAGTACATGATTTGTCAGGAAGAATGTAACTAGATTCCAGAAAAACACATGGGTACATAATGCCCCATGCTTTTTGTACCCAAGAACAAAATGCCCAAGGTATTTTGTACCTAGCGAATCACCTTCAAATTTAGTTTGTTGGTCAGTACAATTATCATATCTCTGCTTTAGGTCATTATAAATTTCTATCTATTTTCTATCAATCTGTATTTTTTGAAACAGTCTATATTTTCCTATTTAACCTTCTATTTTGTATCTTCATATCATTTCATTTCAAAACCCGAATCAGTGAAGGATCATTGTCCCACTTAGAGATTAAGTCCTACTTGAGCCTATTGAGACATCTTCTTTTTAATTATGTATTAGGAAAAGGGGAGCAATCCACGCATCAACATTGCTTACCTTTTCTTATTGTTCACCAGCCTCCTCCTTTGTCGACATTGCTTCTCCATTTATGACTTATTTCTCATCACAACAATTGAGTATTTTGTATGAGATTCTCAAATCCAACTTCATTATTCTTCCTTTAAGAAACAAAAGAAAAAATGGTAAACGAGATCAAGACAATCCTTCTATTTGTGTGTATTAACAAATTTTTTGTCATAAAACTAATGAATTTCATGATTTTTAGTGTAAAATTCAACAATTCATCAATTCTGATATAGTTAAAATGACAAGTAACAATGAATGGCACTTTTGTTTTGACCATTCTAAATAACATCTAACTTCCTATTATGTTGCTCCCCACTATGTGACATTGCTAACCTATCCTTTGGGGGCTCATTGTCATTATGGTGATACAATTTTAGGTGCAATCATGCTTTGTGAACAACATAATAGTCTCTCTTATCCGTGTCTTCATGCTTGAGGGGAAAGGGTAGTGTTTCAATACTCTATCTTTCCTAAAGACCCATTTTCCATTTGTTGACTTGTATCTTTTGTAACCTGATATCCCTTCTTGCATGGAATTTCTTGTTCTACATTAGGATTTTTTTCCTTATAGGAGACTTACATCCTTATTTACAATATTTTCCTTTCTTGAGAGTGTGTGTCTATTATAAATTATCTCTCACTTTGGATACATAATGTGTTTTCCTTCACCATGTATCCCCTTACCTATCAATAAGGAAGTTGTGTATCCTCAATTCTCCTTCCTCCTTTTCCTTTCCTTCACACTTGGGGGGGAAGATTTCATTTCTTAGTCTATTATCCTTTTCTAAATATCTAATTTCCTTGGTAGAGTGGTGTTTAGTTTATCATGTGATTTCCTTTCTAGCATGGAATTGTTTGTTCTGCACAAGTATTTTCTCCTTTTTAGAAGATTTACGTCGTTGTTTACAACCTCTTCATGGCTTTAAAGTGCATGTCTATCATAAATGAAACCCATACTTGAGGGATTAAAGCGTATTATTGTTCATCAAGAATCCCTCTACATAGCAATGAGGAAAGTGGACAATCTAGTTCCCCTTCCCCTCTTTTGATCAACGATGTTATTTTTGTTCAAGATCTCCTCTTAGAGGTATATTTATTTTAGCAAATATCTCTTCCTCCTCTCCTTTTACATCCCTCAAAAGGATCCCTTTAAAATTGTTGCAAGATATATTTTTAATAACTATCTCTTCCTTGCCTCAAAAAAGTTATCACTATCTGGCTAGGGTTGCATGCACATTTTTGCTTAAAGGATATATCCTTAGTGCTAAAGGTGTGTATCCTTGTTCTTATCTTCCTTGAGATACCACCATAGCTCTGTGTTATCATCCTAAGGATGGGGGCATAAATGTGGCCTCCTTATATATTACATAGTGAATTTCCTTAAATACACTGATTTCCTTAGATAATCCTTTTGCATCATTTTTAGTGGATTTCCTTGGATACAATGCTTTTCATGGTTATGCTTTTGTATCATTTATATATCAAATTTCCTTGGATGTAATACTTTTCTTGAATAATCCTTTTGGCAATTTTCCTTTCATACAATGATTTGATTGGTTATCCAAGTGGGATGGGTTGACTACCATAACACAATTTGCTACACTATCAAATCCATCTTTGCACAAACCTCTCTTTCGGGATGAGTGAGACTCACATAACACAACTTGCTAGACTATTTTCTACTCTTCCTCCTCTTTTATCTCATAGATCACACAACATAACCCAATTTGTTGTCCAGTGGTATCTGTGTTTTTTATGGATCATCTAGCATATCACAGTTCACTGCTCTCTCTCTCTCTCTCTCTCTCTCTCTCTCTCTCTCTCTCTCTCTCTCATGAGTATGCATATAGGACTCAACCTCCCTATAAATTGTGGGCTAAATATAGCATTGTAAATTATATCCTTGTACAATTTCTTGCTTACGTAGGCCCCATTTTAGTATGTGTAGCCTCTTGCATTTGATTCTACTTATCCCAACTCAATTTTGTGCATATTACCTGTTACTCCAATTAAGCATTGAAGTTGTCATTAGTATTCAAGCACTTAATATGGACAATCGGCAACAGAGTCACAAACAGGACAATCGATATAGTCACCGAAGTACAGAGTTAACCGAGTGCAGTGATACCTAAGTAGACAGACTTTACCGAACAATAGTATAACCGAGATACATAGACTACACTGAGCACCGAGAGACAACATTAACCGAGTGGACCAAAGGCCACATAAAAGTTTGTTATGGCACATCATTCTATGTAACAACTTTTTTTTCAACCTAGATTATGGTTTACAAAGATCGAGGAGAGCATTGATTGCATATTCACATCATTAATTGTTTATATCACCTATGTTTAGATGATCAAGGTAAATTATGTACACCGTTGATCTTAGGTTAGGGATGTAATTGTAAAGCCCTAATTAGGTCATAAATTTTGATATATAAATGCATAGATGTCAATTTTATAATGTATGTTGATGAAGCAATGATCAAGTAGCCACCATACTACAGACATCAGAGATCAGACAAGGGATTTTAAGGACAGAGACAACATTGCAGTAATCCATTTTTAGAACAAAAGCAAGGCTACCGAGAAGAACAGAGCATAAGGTATTATTATTCACATTGAGGTGATATGTTTTACATGTACTTAATAAATTTGTATCAGCAATATTGAGATTCTATATGTTTCAGATCAATTTTCTATTACTCTCTAACAATTGTAATAGACCCCTAAATCTCTTAACATAGTATACTTAACCGTCTTTTTGTAAATCTCTTAACCGAGTCCACACATACTTTGTGTTACTAAATCCTCACACCAAGTAGATCTAATCGATCTTATTGTTAGTCCTGATAGGGTAAGATCATCAAAAGTGATCATTCTTTGTAAGCTTTAACATGCTACTTTATTCACTGCAGTAGTGAAGTTTTGTGGGTCTTGTCCCCACCGCAGTTTTTACCTTCTTATAGGGGTTTTCTGTGATACGAAAATACTAGTGTCATGAGTACTTAATTTCATGTATGTGTATTGTTTACTTTACATGCATTTACATTTCAGTAGTGATGCTACATGTTTGGTGTATGCAATCTAATCAGTCGGTTAATACAGAACAATGGTTACAAATAATTGTTTAAAAAATTTTAAGGGTACTGATTCACCCCTCCCCTCTCAGTACACACCCTTCCATTATCCCAAAAATTGGTGTCAGATCTATTTCTCTTGTTTTGAAGGTTTAATCGCTGAAGAGAAAAGATCTTACAATGGAAAGGTATACACTTGATAAAACCATTGAAAATCAGAAGTTACAGTTGCAGATCTATGTCGAACAATACAAGGAAGCCAAAGAGAAACTCAGGGAGATGTTGATTAAGAGAAATGACATGGCACTTTGTTGTCATGAGATTGATTATCACGAAGAACATATCCATGACCCAATTGACTCATCTGGATCCAAATCTAGTAGCATATCTGATGCATCTGAAGGAACCATATCAAAGCTATCTAAGAGAAATCAACAACTTACTGAACAAATGAAAGCACTAAAGATCGATCAAGATACACAAATGGTTAGAATGGTTGAAGTCTTCAATGATGCAAAGAAATATGAACAAGATAGAAACATGGTTGTTGATGACAAAAGACAGATGACTAAAAAGTTACAAGAAAAAGAATCTGAGATATTGAGACTTACTGAACATTACTTTGAGATCGCAAATCAAGTGGTTGTTATGAATCATGAAGCAAACCGAGTAAATACTGAACTTGCAAGAAGAATAGAAGATATTGGTGTATTGAAAGAAGAAAATGAAAAATTGAGAAATGAATTGAAGATTTTACAACAACATAATGAAGTGATTAAGAGATCTGAAGAAAGCACTAAGGGCCCGTTTGTTTCGCGGAATTGACCAGGAATTGGCATTTCCAAATTCTGGAATTGTTCAATTCAGTGTTTGTTTCCAAAATAAAAAATTGGAATAGGTTTTTGTGAATTCTAATTTTGGGCCATTTTGAGTATTCCACAATTCCACCTCAGACACTGCAATTGGAATTGAAAAGTGGAAATGGAATTGTGAGTATTATTTTGGGAAGAAATCAATTCCCATTTTTGTGTCAAGATTATATTGCTATAAGAATTATATATACATACATATATATATATATATATACACACACGTGTGTATATATACATATGAGTGTATATACATATATGTATATATAGTATATATATGTATGTATATATATACATGAGTGTATATACACACATGCATATATATAGTATATATACATGTATATATATACACATGAGTGCATATACACATATGTATATACACACATGTGTGTGTGTATATATGTGTACATGTATTTATACACACACATGTGTGTGTGTATACACACACATGTGTGTGTATACACACACACATGTGTGTGTATATACACACATATATATATGTGTGTGTATACACACACATGTGTGTGTGTATATTCCAGTCCAACAGAATAAACAACATTGCTTGCCGAGCTGTTGACATAGCATACAATATGACCTAGCCGAGCTATTACAAAGGCAATTTGAAGAAAACACGAAGACCATCAGATTAGCAAGATCAAATACATGTAAGTTAGGTTCCCTACTACTTTGCGCATTCTTCTACTTGCACAACTTCTTTCCATCCGTCGATAAAATAAAGTGGAAGTCAAACCAACCAATTACAATGCAAATCAATGACTTCATTGCAAGTCTAGGGAATAATTTTGAACCTGTTATGAATGAATATTTTTCTAAGTTTGAAGAAAGGATAGAAAAGAGATCCAGAATACCTATGTAATTAGTGAAAAAATATAAAGATGAAATATTTTTTGTGTTTGACACCAATACAAATCTAATCAAGGCAGCACAACCGAGGACAACATGCCTACTTCCGTTAGATTATGAATTAGATATTGATATTGCCTCTGAAGCTATTGAAAAATTGTTGAATGAGCTTGTTGATAAATCTGCCACGAGATTTGGCACATTTAATGAATCCCAGACCCGAATCACTATTGGTCTACAAGTTCAAAAGATGGGAAGGAAAAAGCCTAAAATTCTGAAGACTTTGAAGAGAAATTTGCAATCACAGATGAAGAATTAGACAAATCTGTAGATGAAACTAAGGAGAAGACTTCAGTTGGTCAAGATGATGAACCTGAACATGATGCTAATGCCACCGAATCAGATGAAACACAAGATAAGGCACCTAAGTCCAAAAGGGGAAAAAAACATAAAGAATGAGTCTCCATCACAAACTAGATCACAATCGGTGACTGGAGATTCACCACCTTTGAAGAAAGGTGTAGGAAAAATAACAAGACCCTCACCAAAGTTAACGTACCAAACAAGAAAATAGAAGGGTGCTATCGAGAATCGTGAACCAAGACAAAGGAAGAGATATGTAAGGAACAAGGATGAAAAGGATGATTCTGATGACAATCTTGAAAAATTCAAGGTTGTACAGAACAAGGCACCAAAGACTATTGATGAAGTTGCAGAAGCCATCAGGACAACCAGAGGATTGTCACATCCTAAGATACACACATATGCAGATCTGACCACCAAGAATAAGAAGAAACTAGAAGAAGCTATCATAGGTATGATGATTAACTTCAAACGAGTTCCTATTGAGTTTTTTACTTACATTCCCCAGGAATTATATGATAATATATCAGCTAGATGGTCATATGCACTTAACACCGAGAAATAGATGAGAGAGGCAACTCTCACTCTACTAAAAGATGAAAGCACAGTGGCAGAAATAGATGAGATAATGCAGAAATATGCCAAGAAGTTTCCCAAGAAATCACAGACATTGAATATCCTTTAAGGGAACATGAAGGAAGCAGATGATGAGAGCACCCAAATTTGGAAAGATCTACTAAATCCACCCGAGGAAACAAAGGAAATCAAGGAAGAAAAATACATTGCATCCAAAGTTGATAATGAGGGAGATTGACCGAGTACAGAACCAATAAATATTGATGATGCAAATGTTGACAATGTATTAGATCGAATTCCTCAACTATTGACTAATATGAGTCACCCAAAGATCACAATAAATGACATCATTGAAGGTGATACTGATGATAAAGCTAAGGAAGATGAGATAGTCAGAGCAACCGAGACCATGAATGAACAAGACACATGAGAGGTTGCCCGAGAAATGGTACCAGCCCAGTTGCCTATTTTGGGACAAGTAATTGAAATTGAAAGTGAAGCATAGTAGAAGACACTCGAGCGGGTCATAGATACAAATGAAGATAAGGGTGATACTCATAGTACATAGACTGAGCATAGTGGTGGAAAAACACAAGGTGATGCACCCAAAGATACCACTGATGTAGAAACAAAAGGTGAAGGTAATATAGACAACACAGATAATACAGTAGATACTTCTACTACGGATACATAATTACTGAGGCACCTCATCAAGTCATCACATTGAGTACCAGGCAAGCCAAGCCTGAAACCGAGAACAAGGCTCAATTAGCATTAACTTTATCTCCTTCATCCAGTGTTCAAGGAAAGAAAAAGAAGAAGAAGAAAGGAAGCAAGGACACGGTAACCTTAGATGAAATCATAGAGATTCCAGCATGGGATCTAAGAACACTTGATCCAGAAACATTGAATAAATATGGTGAATTATGCACCAGGAAAGCAACACATGATAAATTAAGGCAAGAACATAAGAATGCACAAGTATTAGAAGCTTCCAAGGAGATCCTAGAGAAAGTTTTTCCTGACTTAGATACCAATGAATTGACCCTCATCATTGATCAACTTGCACTACTCACTGAGGCCATTAACAAACCTGACGTTGATGTCGAGAAGAAATTGGAAGAAAAAGTAGAGAAGAAGATACAATACAAAGTCACAGAGAAGATCAGTCAGGCAGTGGCAGTCAATAAGGTAACTCTGTCTAAATTTGTAAGTGGTTCATAAATTGTTATATCTGAAGCCATTACAATTCTACAACAGTTATGCACTCTAGATCACTTCACTACCGAGATTAGTGAAAAGCTAAAGCAAATAGATCAACATCCAAAAGATAGTGCAAATAGTCTGTCAACCGAGCAACATGCATTGCAGATGCATTACAAAAAAGTTCTCCACAACAAGCGGTTGAGACTAGACTTGCAGAAAGAAGAGGAGCAAATCAGAGAACAAGTAATCGAGCTATGAGCAATGTTACTACCGCATTTGGTGATGATGCTGAAACATGTGACATTAGAAAAGAATTTAGTTGCCACCCCATAATTGTCAGTAATAGACAACATATATGATATGCATGCTTAGATTAACCTAGAGCTATTAACCCTAGAGAATTTAAAAGAGGAATGAGAGAAGCTACTGGAAACTCACAAGAATGCCCATCCTACCATTTTTGACAAATTGTAAGTTATACTCCTTTTGTCATTATTTTCAAAAAAGGGGGAAATATATGTATATTAGTATAGTAAAGGGGGATACTATAATCAGGCAGAGTTCATATACACATACCGAGCATGTACAAAGGGGGAGTCATCATGTATAGTATGTATAGTAATAAGTTTTTGATACTAATGCCAAAGGGGATAATGTTACTCCAATTAAGAATTGAAGTTATCATTAGTATTCAAGAACTCAATATGGACAATCGGTAACAGAGTCACAAATAGGAGAATTGGTATAGTCACCAAAGTACAGAGTTAATTGAGTGCAGTGATACTCGAGTAGACAGACTTTACTGAACATCAGTATAACCGAGATACACATACTACACCAAGCACCGAGATACAACATTAACCGAGTGGACCAGAGGCCATATAAAAGTTTGTTATGGAACATCATTCTATGTAACAACTTTTTTTCCGACCTAGATTATGGTTTACAAAGATTAAGGAGAGCATTAATTATAGATTCACAACATTAATTATTTATATCTCCTATGTTTAGATGATCAAGGTAAATTATGTACACCATTGATCTTAGGTTAGGGATGTAATTGTAAAGCCCTAATTAGGTCATAAAGTTTGATATGTAAATGTATAGATGTAAATTTCGTAATGTATGTTGATCAAGCAATGATCAAGTAGCCGCCATACTGCAGACATTAGAGATCAGACAAGGGATTTTAAGGATAGAGACTACATTGCAATAATCAGTTTTCAAAACAAAAGCAAGGCTACCGAGTAGAACAAAGCAAAAGGTATTATCATTCACATTGAGGTGATATGTTTTGCATGTACTTAATGGATTTGTATCAACAATATTGAGATTGTATATGTTTTAGATCAAATTTATGTTACTCTCTAACAATTGTAATAGACCCCTAAATCTCTTAACAGAGTAGACTTGACCATCTTTTTGTAAATCTCTTAACTGAGTGCACACATACTTTGTGTTGCTAAATCCTCACATGAGGTAGATCTAATCAATCTTATTGTTACTCCTAACAAGGTAAGATCATTAGAAGTGATCATTCTTTGTAAGCTTTAACATGCTACTTTATTTACTACGGTAGTGAAGTTTTGTGGGCCTCATCCCCACCATAATTTTTACCTTCTAACAGGGGTTTTCTGCGATACCAAATTACTAGTGTCACGAGTACTTATTTTCATGTATGTGTATTGTTTACTTTACACACATTTACATTTCATTAGTGATAGTACATGTTTGGTGTATGCAATCTACTCGGATGGTTAATATAGAATAGCGGTTACAAAGAATTGATTAAAAAATTTTAAGGGTACTGATTCACCCCTCCCCTCTCAGTATACACCCTTCCATTATCCCAACAATTACCAATATCCCCTCTGTAATTAGTACCTCTAGCCCAAATTTGGGTCTACTTTAGGTAGACAAGGGCAACTTGGAGGTGCAAGACAAACTTTGGGTCACCCATCTCCTCAAAGTCACCTGTATCATCAATGTTTGGCTCCGAATTGAAACCTTGTAATAGTTATTTAGTTTTAGCAGGATTTCCAGATCCTCGTCAACCTTCTTTTAGTTTTTCACCCCAAAATGGCTAGGATAGGTATATAAACAAGGTATGCTCCCTTATTTTTATATCGTATCAATCAATCTATCAATTTAGGAACTCAAGAAATCAAGAGTACTCAAGCATTCGAGTATTCGAGGCATTTCACCCTACCATATTCTTCATTTTGGAAAGCTTCAACAACCTTCATGCAATAAATTATTTGATGATTTATTCTTAGGTTTTTGTGGTGTCATGTTATTTCATCAACACTTGTGATTATGTTCAAAGAGCATTGCATCATCAAGGTATAAGATATTTTGTTTCTTAGATCTAGCCTTTGTTATATTTCAACACACTTTCCTTTCGAGCATAATTCATTTCAATTTCATGGTTCCTACTAAAACCAAAGTTTGACTTAGGAAAACTCATTTCTAAACAACCCATTTTCCTCTTTTTATGTGTAGGAATAGGTGGCAAATGTAAAGGAAGAGCTAGGAATAGATCAAGAGAAGAAGGGCTATAGTCTGCAACCATTTTTTTCATAAAGTGCCAAGACAAAGGCATCTTTGACTTGCCCCTATCTAGGAAAAATGCGAATTTGAATTTCCCTTGTCCTCCCATTTCAATTTTAAATTTGTTTATAGGTCAATTACAACCTTTGGCTACCTGATCTGGTCCTAGAATTGATCTAACAGTTCATAGTCATCCTATGCATGAAGAAAATCATCTTTTCTCTATATTTAGCCTTGAATCTTGCATTTCTAAATTACATTTACATATTCATCTTCAAAAATAATGAAGGATCATTGCATCCTCTTAGGGCTTGAGCCTCCTTGATCTAAGTAGATAATCTTCCTTCCAAGGTAACAGGAGGTAGGCCTAAGCTTTCTAATTTTCCCATGTACAAGATAAAATAGACAATGTTTTGGCAATATCTTCATGGCTAAGGTGATTTTATGATCTTGTTTAGATGACACCACTATCTATATTTGAGATCATGGACTTATTGAGGAATCTTTCCAATCTGAACTAATAGTTGTGAAATATTTATAGGAATGGGAGCTTGATGAAGAAATCTTCTAGAGGTAAAATTCTTGCACTCACTCATTACAAGAAGGAGATAGAAATAATATTTTCTTTCATAAATTTTTCAAATATAAGAGGCATGGGAATATCATTTCATCTCTTAGTTCCTTTGAAGGTCATTAACTCCCTTCTTTTGAGATGACTTCAAGAGAAGTTGTTCACTACTATTCTATTTTTTTTAACAAAGGATACCTCTATCGAATGAGATTGATTTGTTAAAAAATCACATCACTTTGAAGGAATTAGAGGGGATTGTGATCTAGATGAATAAGTGGAAATCCCCTAGATCTTATGGTTTTCCAATACAATTTTACTAAGATTTTTTGGATATTGTCAAACCGGACCTTCTAGAGTTGGTTTTGGAATCTCAAAGAAATAATCACATGCTGAAAACCATGAAAGTTGGGCTCCTTTCTCTTATTCAAAAAATATAAGGAACAAATTATTTAGATCTCTTTAGACCTATAACCTTGTGCAATATTATTAACAATATTATTACTAAGTTTATTGCTAAGATACTTAAGTCATGGCTTAGCTCTTTAATTTTAGAGGAGAAAGTGCTTCTTGTTTTGGTAGACAATTTTTGGATGGATTTGTGGTTGCTACAAAGGTTATTCATTCCATGGCATCATTCAAAGATTAATCTATGTTTATAAATTCGGAGATGGACAATGCACATGATTGTATCAATTGGTCATTCTTTCAAATGGGTTTGAAAGATTTTGGGTTTGGAAATGAGTAGATCAATTGGGTCATAAGGTGTACCACTACCTCATCTTTCAACATCCTTTTCAAGGGAGATAAATTTCATACCTTTGAGCTTCTCAAAGTCTTTGATAAGGGGATCCTCTCTCTCCTTATATCTTTATTTTAATGGCTAAAAGTTTGGGATCCTCTCTCTCTCTCTCTCTCTCTCTCTCTCTCTCTCTCTCTCTCTCNTGGGACCCTCTCTCTCTCTCTCTCTCTCTCTCTCTCTCTCTCTCTCTCTCTCTCTCTCTCTCTCTCTCTCTCTCCAATACTTGATGTTGAAGAAGAAGAATGCTTTGAAGACTGGGATGCTTGAAGACCTTGTGAATGGTCTTGAAATCCAATTTCTTGGTTTTCCTTGATGATAATGGTTAATTAATAATATTTGATCATGCTTGAGGTCAAAATGAGGAGAGATAAGACACTTATATACCTCTCACTATATTTCAGGACTCAAAATCAAGCCAAGCTGACCACGTGACATATTTCCCACCAAAACACATACACAAGCCCCCAGGCCAAATTTTGGCCACTTTATGGGGGAAAATAATGGCTAGGATGTTGTGTTCCTAGGAAAATAAGGGATAGGTCATTATGTATCTATAAAAATGCACCCAGATTGAAATAGGAGGTCCAAGAGATAGGGTAGATGCTAGAAAAGAAGGAACAACTAATTCCAAGGTCATAAAGGGGTACAAATGGTAACATAGGGCCTCTGTAGTGAAATTAATTATTTTATTGGAGGAAAAATAGAGGATCACACTTAGAAATAAGGGCTTACCTTAAGTTTTAAAGAAATTGAATTAGCATAGGACTTATAATATTAAATTAAAGGTCTGAAGAGCGCTAGAAGAGCGTAAAATCAATGTGGGAACGCATACATACTAAATGAGGATAAAATGATCATCTAATTACATATGATTACTTTTTAGGATGGTACATTTACCCCCACTTTAGCGGGAATATGAGTGAGCCTCATGCTCATGGTAAAGTAGAAAAAAGAGAGAGAAAGAGATGAAGATCATGGGAAAACTGCAAGGAGATAAGATATCGCTAAGTTTAAGGACACGAGCCCCCAAACCAAGGATCTTAACTTATACATACATGTGCAAGGACACATAAAACAAGAAACAAAAGCGTAAATCTTACTAAGATTCCAAGTCAACTAGTTGAAGAGACCTCAATAAAGAAAATATCTCAACCACAAGCATCATGCTTGGAAAGCTATTGCAAAAGTACAAGTGGTCACTTGAAAAGATCAAGAGCGCACATCAAAGATAAGACAAAAATCCATGATCCAATCAAATATAAAAGTGTGTTATACAATAGAGTCATGGAGAAGAGGAAAATACAATCATGGATGACACAAGCTAGCCATTTGTGATATGTTATGTGATCCATGAGAGAGAAAGAAGGGAAAAGAGAAGAGGTGGAAATAGTCTACCAGATTGTGTTATGTTAGTTCCACCCATAAAAGAGAATATAAAGAGGGAGTTTATGGTCTAGCACATGCTATTCAACTCATAAAATTATATGCAAATGAGAGGTTGAATGATTTAGAAAATTGTGTTATGCTAGTCAACCCATAAAAAGGATACGTCAAATGGTCTAGAAATTTGTGTTATGCTAGTGAACCAATCCTAAACAATATATGCAAAGGAGAGGTCAAATGTGCTAGCAATTTGTGTTATGTGGCTTCAACCAATCATAAGGATAACCAAGGAAAACATTGTGTCCAAGGAAATATTCCAAAAATGTATAAAGGAGAGTGATCTGGCTTTGGCAAGTTGTGTTATTCTAGTGCACTCTACCTAACATGCTAGAAATAATCATAAAATTTACAATAAGGAGGTCATATATGCCTCCCCCCCTTAATATGACAAAATAGGACTATTTTGACATCTTAAGGAAAAGAGGAACAAGTATGAGGCACCTTTAACATCAAAGAGGTATCCCTTAAGAAACACTCAGTCCAATCCAAGGAGGTCACAACTCTTATGAGGTCAAGGAAGGGATGAATGCAAAGAGACATCATGAAACAAGTGTAAAGGGATCCTTTTGAAGGATGTTAAAAAGATACCTGGAACAAGAAGGTCTGAATAATTCACACCTTCCCCATTACTAGGTAAAGGGATTCTTAATAAAGGATGACACACTTTTAGCCCCCAAGTAAGGGTTTATTTACCATAGATAGTTAATTGTGAACAAAGAAGAGGTTATGATCAAGGATGCACACCTCTTGTATAAGATAAAATCTCTAATGTAAACCAAAAATTTTATGCAATATTTGATATCACAAGATAAACAAGTGTGACTTAACCAAGAGAAAAGTGGATCCTTAAGAGAAGGATGAGATATTGACATACTACACTCGCCCCACAAGCAAAGAGACAAAGATAAGGAGAAAGAGGACTATTATGTTACTCGCACAGTATGATCACACCTACAATTGTACCACCATGAATGACAATGAGCCTCCAATAGAGAGGCTAACAATGCCACATAATGTGGAGAAACATAATAGGAACATAGATGTTATTTAAAGTAATCATAATGGAAAATTAAATCTTTACAACATGTTATGTGAATGATGTCACAATCAATAAGTTTCTGCCGAATTTTATGATGTAAAGATTGGAATTCATTAGTAGAGTGGCCATGATATTGATGATACATGTAAAAGGGAATATTTTAAAGGTTTTGACTATACTTATTCTTTTGTTTATGTTGAGTAAACACCTTAGCACAAATAAGGTTAGGAAAAATGATTTCTTGATTAAAATAGGCATAAAAGAAGTGTTATATTATAAGGGAAAGATGAAGACAAAGGATAATGTTGGAAACCAAGCCCTTGAAGAGGCAAGTGTGCGATATGTTTCCCATGAGTCTCATTAATTTGTTGCATACACCCTAAACCATGTTGAAGATTAGTAGTTGAAATGTTAGGAGGATCAAGTTGGACAAATGAAACGCTAGGTCCTTTTGAAGGGTCATGTGTTAAACTTAGGAAGTTTTTATTCTCCCACAAAAGATGGTGTAAAGTCCAATGAACCCAACTTATTCTAAAAGAGAAGTTCTAAGAGAAGTAACTTTAGGAAGATAAGATATATTTTGTTGAAATGATGTAGGAATGGATGGAGAATCATATTCAACTCGTAGGAAACTTTTTTATTTATCATTAGTGACAAGGGCATACATTACATTGCTATAGACAAGCTTCACTTTACGATGAAGTGTTGAAGGAACGACATGCATGACATGTAGCCATGGTTTCCCTAAGAGAAGGTTATAATTAAGAGTATCGAACATGATATGAATATGAGTAGGTAAAATGACAAGTCCTAATTTAACAGGTTAAGTAATAATACCCACAATTTGTTTAGCAACATTTTCAAAGCCACATATATGAATAGAATCAGGTTTGATTGAAGAAACGTTTGCATTTATCTTGTGTAACAAGTCAATGAAACCAACATTAAGTCTTGCACCATTATCAATTAAAATCCCTTGAATAAGATTACCATTGATAAGGACAACAACCATAAGAGAATCATGTTGATCTTGAATCTCCTTAGGAGGCAAGTCATCTTGAGAAAACACAATTTGAGCTTTATTATTAGACGTGTTCATGCATTCCAATATGGGAGTTATATTAGTTTGCACAAGAGGTAGGACAATAATGTTTCTCAAGGCTTGTTCTAATGCTTCATGATATATAGGTGAAGTTTGAAGGAGCTCCCAAATGGTCATCTTGGGAGGAGTATCACAGAGTTGTTCTAAAAAATCATATTCCTTTCCAAGATTTTGAGGAAGATGAGGTGTTGAAGGAAGCACTGGTCAAGAAGCGGAAAGAGAAGGAGGAATAACTAAACTTGTAGGTTTTCTATTATTTCTTGTGTTATATGTATGAGAAACTGCATGATAGTCAAGTTTTTGAGCACCTTTCACCATAATGACTGGTTTATTTTGAGGTGGAGAGTTATTTTGACGAAGATGGACAACAACCTTAGGATTTTAAGTACCCAAAACATTGACAACATTGACTTGACAAGGCTCTTGATTGTTCATGGGTTTATCACTAGAACAAAGAGCATCAAGGAAAGTTGTAATGATATTAGATCCTCTTCTTTAAATGTTTCCTCATGAGTCGGACAATCTTTAGAATAGGTTTTAGGTAATTCCATCAATTCTTCAACTCTAAAAGGAATATACAATGAAGGTAAGGCGATGTTAAGAAGTGTATTTATAATGTCTTCCTAGTGCTCCAAAATATACTCATAAAGGGGGTACATATTAGGAGAAGGATAAACATCACATGTGAATGCGTCATCACTAGAGGGATTAGAATAAATTTAAACTACAATATCATCTTCTTTTATAAAGGTTGCTTCGCGAGGGAGAGAATTGTATATAGATAAATATACATATGCGTATATATCTATCTATACCTCAATAAAATAGGCCACAAAGGAAGAGATCTCCTAAGAAAATCCCTTAGTTGGATCCAAGTTAGGTTAATACAACCCAAGTGATATTGGGGTATCAATGCAAAACAAGAATCTAACCAAGTGCTAAGAAAGAAGATGTTATTTCCTATGTGTTGGGTATAGTCAACTAGGAAGGTAAAGACAATGTTGAAACTAATGAAATATACCAGAACTAAATTGTAAATACTCAAATTAACTAATGAAATACACTGACTCATCTTTAAATTCTTGAAATGTATGTGTTCAAACTCAGATATGCAATTATGCTCCCAAAATAGCTTAGAAACCCGAACGGGACCAAATCTGGAACCAAAAACTCGAGATCTTCAAAGACCAGAAATATTTCTAACTCAAGAATATGCTAACCTAGAGGGTGGATGGTGACATGCAAAAAATCCACCTAGGACTAGGCCGAAGTTGGCATCCACATGCTCAAGATTTCCCAGAATCTAGATCTGTGACAGTAAGTTGTTTCCGATGGCTCTGAATCTACAAGATTGTATACCTAAATTTGCAAGAGAAAAATGTTTTTTTTTGGGGGGAGGGGCTTGCCTCAGTCAAGCCCCAGTTTATAAATTAACCTTGAATTTAAATGTATGTAAAATCAAAGAAATGTACAAATTCACCTTACTTTGTAGAAACCCTTGTGGAGGGTCTAGATCCATAATCCACAAGGATGTAGAAGTGCTCAATGTTTTTGAATATTGTAGTCATGTAGGATATCTCATCAAATGTAATAGATTAATCATACCAATTCATGGATATATGGATGTAGATGTACTCATATGCTCAAATCAGATATGCAAATGCAAATGAAGAATGGATGAACAAACCCTTCCTTGATAGCTAGCTTCACTATCTTCAAAGAAGGAAACTAGACCTTGAAAGGAAAATGAATTATCATGGAATGATGATTATAAGGCCTCCAATGAACTCCTTAAAATCTCCTTTATATCTTCTTGAATGCAAAAGATCTTGAAATCTTGAAGTCTTAAATGGTTGCAACAGATTTCCTTCAATGCTCCTAGGAGCTGCTTATAAATGCTCTTGGAATGCTTGTAGTAAAAAATGTAAAATAACTTGAACCTATTTTCTCCCAAAATCAAGTGAGTAGGCCTCCTTTTTATACCAATTTTGGGATCAAAATAAAAAAGGGTCTACTGCACAAGGCGGGAGAAGAAATTGGAAACTTGAGAAGGGCCTGGAATCCCGAGGTGCCTAACCTCGGGGGGAGGTTGACCTTGACCTCACCCCAAGGGCTAATTTGGGCCCTAAAGGGCTAGGATGACCTTGGCCTACCCTGTGACGGGTCAATCCATTGGGGGATGGTTTAGGATCTCAGGGGCAGAGAAAAGAACAATGGGAAAGGCCAAAAAATAGGGGCCCGAACTAGCACAAAAGAAAAGGTACATATGTGGGTCCATAAAGGAATTTAAATCAGGTCCAAATCATCCTAATAAGGAGGTATAAAAATGTATCAACATGGATGCTTCCATTTTAAGATGATACATTTAGCCTCCACTTTACCGGGAGTGTGAGTGTAACTCAAACTCTCGGTAAAGAAGATAAAAAAATGCATGAGATAATCTCATCATGACTAAGGAGACAAGGAAACCATCAAGCCCCCAACAGACTTGAGTCTTTTTTAACTCCAAAATCATAACAAGAGAGATATCACAAACAAAAACAAAAGTAAAAAAGGAGTGTGATTAACTCGCCCAGTAAGATGTGTGTGTGTCTTACTGTGAACCACACCAAAAAGGCAATGTTGCAAAAAAAGATGTTGTTGAACAGACTAACAAGTATGTGTGCATGCTAGTCAACCCATCAAGGATTCACCCTTAGGAAATTGTATTTCCAAAAGAGCAAAACTGCAAAAGGTGATCAAGGCATAAGGATGTGTGTATCCTTAGGGGATCGAAAAGAGATGCAACTTCAGGGATCAAGCCTTCTGGATTTTTTGTAATCCAAGAAGAGATTTGAAAGAGAATCTGACCTTTAGGATTGTTTAGTAATCCATAAAGGGATTCAAAGAAGCAAAATTGTCATAGTGCGTGTGTGCAAAATGTGAGCAAAGTGTATGCCCCCACGTTAAAGCAATTGCAAGCGCCTCAACAGGAGAAATGACTTTAACAGAGCGTACGTGCATCCACCAGAAACATTTCCACTGTGAAATGCCCCCAAGAGAATACATATAAAGGGAAATAGGCATATAACAAAAAATAAGAGCACGAAGGGATCTACTAACTTTTGGGCCAGTATGATCATAAGATAATAATGAAGTATTATGTCAAATGAAATTTTATCATACCCCAAAGGAAGTAGAACTACAAACAATGGAGGAAAAACACGTAAGAGTTATGAAGAAGAGTCTTTTTGGGTTGGCATCATGGAGACAAAAAATATTTGGTGCTACCATGTCGCAATATCCTGAGCAAACTATACAAAGACACATCATGTACAACATAACATATAACAACATATAGAAGAAGAAAGATACAAATATAAGAATAATTGCAACATTTCAATTCTTTTATCATCTTGCGCCAATGAAGCAAAAAGTATCATTTAAAGAAATATAAACAAAATATATAACAAGCAACACATTATGGGGAAACACAACAAGATACGCAAAACACACAAAGATTGTCATGCTAGAGAAGTCAATTAAGCGCATCGCCTGCCCCCCCCCCCCTATCTTGGTTTGTATCATTTAGGGAAGGTGGGAAACTCACAAGAGGAGAGACATCCAACATAATAGGAACAATTGCCAGTTCCAAACAAGGACCATGTTGCAAGTCACTGCATTCGATACTAGGAGTGATTGATAACTATTTTGAAAGCATATTAGGAAAATGATGATCAATATCAATAGTATCATATTCATCAAAATCACTAGCATGTAAATCATTGTTAGCATCAATAGTATCATCAAGGGTGTCTTCTTCATCAATATTAATCACAATAGAATCCAAAATACAAATAGAATCATCATGTTTATTTTTTTGAATAGTGTTATAGTTGTTACCTTCCTCCATAGGCTCAAGTATGGGTTGGTCAAAGGAAGGTAAAATGTTTTGGGAAGCATGCACTCGTGCCTTGGCTTTAGCTATACACTTATTTTGACTATCACGGGCATGTCGGTTACATTTTATCTTGCTAGAGATAGGAGGTGGAGTGGGATGAAAAGAAAATGGGTCATTTTCTCCCTATGAAGGGGGAACTGAAGGAACCACACAAGGTTGAAAGATAGGAAAAAGAGGTTTCTCAACATAAGTTGAAGAATCAGATAAAGGAGGAACCAGTGGAATAGGTAAAATACCATAGGTAGGATCAAGCTTGGATAAACTCAATTCAATTATCTTTCTGTGTTTAAAGGCTTGATAAGATCAAAAAAGGTAATCATGATGGGTTGGAGGTGTCGTAGGTAAAGAAGGCCAAAATAAATCAAGATCAGTATGGTCTCGAGGCCTAGAAGGATGATAAATACTATGCTTAATGGTCTTGATCTCGCCATCATGAGGAAACTTAAGACATTTATGGATAATTGAAGCTACGAATTGCATTGAGGACAACCAAGGAAAACCATGATTAACGTGAAACTGATCGAAGGTAGGGATGAAAATAAAGGTAGTATCCACAAATTTACCACAAAGATCTATAGGCAAGGAAATAGAACCATGGGGATGATAAATAAATCTATTACAAGTCTAAATCCAATTATCTGTAATATCATAAAAATCTCATTACAAGTATTTACTAAAAAGATGCTCTTCAGTTATAACATTTACCATAGAAGTAGGATCAATACGATTACCATAGGAAGGAGTGCCCAAAACCCTAGTAGAAATATAAAGAGGATCATCAAGAGCTTTAAAAATTTCAGAATGGTCAAAGGAAATAGGAAGTTGTCTACTAGGTTGAGGTTTAGGTTTAGTTTTAGGTGAGGGTTGAGGTTTAGGAAAGGGTTCATGTTCAACATGGTTAGCTTCTTCCATCTTTTCATCATCATCATCATCATTTGTTTAGCAATGATCCTTCATTTGTTATGATTAAGAATGCAATGGATTTGAGAAATTAATATAATGTTTCAAGATAAGTGACAAAAAATAAACTAAATTAGATAGTTTCAAGAAAATACAGATTGATATAAACATACAAGAACCTGTAATTACTAGAAACAAAAAGCCAAAAATTGTACCAACCTGATATCTGAATATGAGGTTGTTCTGGGTAGAACAAAATGCCTTGGGCATTCTCTTCCAGGGAACAAAAATCCTTAGACATTTTGTTCCCTTGGAATTTGCCCAGAATTTTGACTCACAGTTCTGTAGGTCTTGACCTTTTCGGATCTATTTTGATAGTTGCACTGCCTGTACCTGCACACTGAAAAATAGGGAAAAGGTTGTGGAAAGGGGTTTTCCTTAGTCAAAGTAATTTTTAGGAATCAACCTTGAAAATAAAATAAGATTGCATAAAGGAAAGTAAATCTAAAGGTAAATATTAGAGATCTACCTTGCTAATACCTTCATGAATGGATATTGAGATCACACATATTGATGAAGATGCTTGAATGTCACTTGTATTGAAGTTATTGATCTTGGAATGTAGAATGGAATCAAGGATGCCTTCACAAATGCATATACCTATGCATACCACTCCTAGATCTTCAATGTTGTTATGCTTGATTGAACACTTACTGTGGAAGAAGAATGGATGACAAATGGACAAAGGATCTTCTTTTTAGCTTGAGAAATCCTCTACTTGGCCATCGTGGGAGAGAAATTTGCTTCAATGGAGAATATTTCCTTCAAATTATTTTGGATGCTTGGAGAGATACTAGATCTTGGATCCCTGCCTTCAAATCTTGAATTCACTTGATTTTTTGATTGGTTGAATGAAAAATATTGTTTATGAATGCTAATAATAGATGATGGATACAAAAATGAGGAGAGATAGGGTATTTATATACCTCATCATACATTTCAGGATTCAAAATTAAGCCAGGCCAACCATGGTATCTAATTTCCCATCAAAACACTGCAACAGGGCTCTAGTTCAAATTTGGGCCCATTCCTTGGGGAACAAAAACCCTAGGGTATTTTGTTCCTAGGAAAAAACACCAAATTTCAAATCGGAAGTTCGAAAGATAGGGAAGATGCCAAACCAGGAAGAAATATGTAGTTGGATCAAGCATAACGGATATGAAATCTTGAAATCACCAAAATGGGGCCTAACTGAGCATCCAATCATGAGTGCTAACTTTTTAGGGTGGTACAATATTATGCAATATATTCTAACTCTACTGATTCTCCTTTACTTTCTAGATCAATGAGCTTTTTCAAAATTTTAGGATGCCCCTCAAGGGAAACAATAGCTTGGTATTTATCTTGAGTTATGAATTTACTTTATGCACATGAACATATGGTGGGATATGAGTATTAGGATACCTTTGATAAGTTGGCCTATTCTCTAGTGCGGGGGATTTTTTAATTATAATTTCTCCACTAGACAACATATTTTTGTATTATAAGAATCATATTATCCTCATCTGCATATGCACCATGGTAATTAGCATTCACATTTCTTATTTTCTCTTCTCCCCTCATGATCCCTCTCCATTTTATTCTTTTTTAAATCACACATTCAACGGTGAGGTAGTTTCTTGTCAAATTCTCTTCATATAATACTTTGTGCACAAATGCAAGCTTTTGATGCTCAACTAAACTTGATTTATGAAATCCTCATGATCAAATATCCTTGTGCCTTCCAATCCCATCTTGTAAGACATTAATATTGGTAAAATTTTATCCAACCCATCCTTATTCACCGTTAATGAAATAAAAAAATAGTAAAGGTTGGAAAAAAAGATCCCTTATTTTGTCCTCTTAGATGATCCTTATCTAACTCATTCAATTTACAAAGGACTTATAGATATGTCAATCTCTTACGAACTAATTTTCACACTATTTGAGGACTAATCACACATCCATATACTCTTATAGTGGTGGTGTTGTTATGTAAAAACCAATTGTCCTAGTTCTGTTAGATTTCTAAATTATGATTCTTTTTGTTGGCCTCAAACAATCTATTGTCTCCTAAGGCAACCTAACTTGGTCTTCTCCAAATAAATTTAGATTACTTCTTACAAAACATTCTTCAAGAATGACACGATTGCCATTTTCACAATGTTTGTCCCAAATTTAGGTATAGCATTGGACTGGAAGAGGAGAACCATTATTATCAACACCTCTTGCCTACAGACTCTTAGACCGCAATCACCTTCCTGCATACAATAACATGTGGCATAATAAATAATATCACCTGAACATAACCATTTTCTTATTAGCCCTAATGACCACAATATATTTGTGTGCACCCTTTGCAACGAATCTAGCATAATAAAACTCAATATTCACCTTTATGTTTTGAAAGTTTGTTGCCATATACACGAGGTGAATAGCCATATTCAATTTCACATCCTCCTTCAGAACTTGACACAAGATATGGTATTTCTTAACAAAATAGTCTTCAAATGTGTCAATGCTCAGAGCCTCTTTCTCATTTAGTGGCAACTTGATTGACCTTTTGTCCAATCCTTTCACCCTTTGCCTAGGGATAGATGTTATTTTGTATGTAATTCTATGCAATTTATAATTTTCCCTAAAGGCATAAAAAATGATAATTTGATTGGCAGGTAAGTTCATGCTTAAGATATTGGAGATTCACTCTTTTGTGAAACTTATCATTTTTGCACTATTACCCACTAGAACTTTCATATTTTGTGCATCAACTATCATTGCCACAAATATGATGAAATCAAAACCAACAAAGATGCTTGGAACCATGAGCTTGGAAAAGTCCAAATATTAAGAATTTGATAAAGGAAACTAGGCTCGCCTCTCTCTCTCTCTCTCTCTCTCTCTCTCTCTCTCTCTAT
>MU225025.1:820411-861419 GCA_018584345.1 Thuja plicata | reverse complement strand
TATATATATCCAAACTTATTTTATGTGATGAATTATTGAGTGTCAAATTTAGCTTTTCTAAAGAGATTCATTGGCCCACAAATAACAACTAGGTGGGTCAAATATTAATGATGCAATGAAATCAACCAGGCCCACCTTTGACTGTGATGAGATTCGTCCTATTACAGTCAGGGCCCAAAAAGTCAGTAAAGCGCCTCCAAAAACCAACTACAACGGCATGGATTGAATCCAAGCACCTGGGAATCATGTTGTGAGCAAGCGTGCACGCCATTAACGATGCGTGAACATCCTCGTTGAATTCAATTTCCACTTTTGTACGGGTTCTTCCTAGGAATCGATCGGTGAACATGAATTTCCGTTGAATTCTAACGCCAACTGCAGCATAAATCAAGGGCATGATTTAAATCCCCTGAATCGGATAACATGCGATTCGGAATTCATCTTTATCTTGAAGCCGTACAAGGAAGAAGAAGATTTTGTCTGAGCAATGGAAGTGAGGAGAATGACGGCGCAATCGCTGGTGAACAGGCTGAGATCCGTTTCAGAAGAAACCCAAAAGCAGGCGGCGTGTGAGCTGAGGCTTTTGGCGCGGCGAGACGATGAGAATCGCGGGTGTATCGCCGGGGCGGGCGCTGTATCTTCCCTGGTGGAGCTGCTCTACTCCACAGACACGGAGCTGCAAGTGAATTGCATAACGGCGCTGCTGAATCTGTCGATCTATGGACCCAACAAGGAGGCAATAATGTCCACCCGCGGTGCCCTAGACGCGATCGTGCATGTTCTCAAGTTGGGGCAGAGTATGGAGGCGAAGCAGAACGCGGCCGCGGTGATCTTCAGCCTGAACGCTGTGGAGAATTATAGGGCGATCTTTGGGGACCGACCGGCGGTCGTGAGAGGGCTTTTGGACCTCATTCGGATGGGGAACCCTAAGTGTACCAAGGATGCCCTAAAAGCCCTCTTTCATTTGGCGCTTCACCCCTTGAATAGACCTAAAATGGTGTCTGCTGGTGTTGTGGCTGTGCTCTTTTCGCTGGTGATGAATTCGTCTATGGGACTGGTGGAGGACGCGACGGCTGTCCTTGCGCAGGTTGCAGGTTGCAGTGAGAGTGCACAAGGGTTCCAAAAGGTTTTCGGAGTTCAGGTGAGATTTTTCGTTTCCTGTTTCCCTTCTGTGATTTGTAGTAATGAGATGAGTTTTTTCAGCTTAGGTTTCTGCAATTTGTGGTGATTAGAAAACTGTTTATGATTTTGAGGTTCGGTAATCCACTATAATCGGAGAATCTGAAGATTTGGATTTTTTAATTTTTCAAATATCCTTGAAAAAAACGAGGACGGAATGTTATTTATGCTTAAAAGTTGAACATAATAGTACATTCAAAGATTGCTCTTCTTTCTGATAGTGGATCGTTGAATATGGTCGTAAATGTCCATACAAAAACAATCTTTTGAAAATTTACAACAATATGTATTCTGATATCTGATTTCAACATTTTGAGCCGTTTTACTACCCCTTTCAGACGATCATTATAAGTATAATTTGGAGCCCGGGTAATCTGTGTACTTGGAATATCCATTTTCTACTCAACATATCTAGCTCATCCGCAAATCCCAGAGAAAGCTGGGAAATTTGGTGGCTTCAGCTGAGTAGGGCAGAAAGTATCAGTGTGTCTGACTTGGTTTGGGATTGTAATGAATGTGGATAATAAATGAATGTGAATCATATCTGAGCTCTTTGTTTACATTTTTGTGTACAAACTGTATAAGGTCTGATGAGTGGCGATTATATACTAGCATATCTATCTTAAGGAAAATATATGTAAAATATTTCAATTGCATAGATTTTTGTAAAGATAAGTATGGTAGTTTTTTGTAACTTTTATATATCAATTCTTTAATAGTTTTTGTTAACATGTTCATTTTTGTCATTGTAATTATGCATCTTGATATAATTAGAATTCCTTTGTGAGAGATTCCTTATTAATATAGGTAAAATACTATAATGACTGTGGACTAAATATCAGAGCTTTTTATATAAATAATTCTATACGAGTATAGGTGATTTGCATCCCAAGTAATTATCTACACATGGAGCTCTGAATATCAGAGCTCGATGTATAGATAATTCAGAGCTCTTTACATAGATAATTGTGTAAAAATATAGGTGTTTTGCATCCCAAGTAATTATCTACGCATGGAACGCGAATTTGCAATTTTCACCAATCATATGCCCTAATGATCGGAGTTACAAAGAGTGGTCTGGAATGTCAGATCCATCTCTTGTTTTCATGCAACGATGGAAGTTACAAAGACTGGCCTAAAATGTCAGATCCATCTTTTGTTTTAATGCAATTTTATTATTTTTGCTATAGCAATATTTTCTGCTTCTTACAAGTTGATGTATTCTTTGGCTATGTGGAGGGATGCATGCTATATTTAGTATTTACTTCTTGGGAACAGAAAAGTTTCATCAATCCTACAGCAGGTTTATTATATAGAGAAACTCGCTTTCTTAAAAAGTCAGCACAATTAGCATTATCTGTCCTTTTCCCCTGAGAGGTATTGACTTAATATCTTTGTTGGAATTCAGGTTTTATTGGATCTGTTGGACACAGGATCTCCAAGGGCTCAAGAAAATGTCGCTTCTGCATTGCTCAATTTGGTTCAATGTGGTGGGGAATCTGTTGTGGTTGATATCTTAGATACGGACACAACTGTGCCCCTTCTCAGTGACTTGCTGAACACAGGGACGCCCCGATGTAAGAGCAAAGTGAGCAGCCTTTTGAAACTTCTGGGTGCACGGGAAAGGCGGCCCATGAGTGCAGCATTTTGAACTCAATGGAACGTGTTCATCTTTGATTTACCATATTCATTCTGTATATTGTTTATTTTGTATTTCTAGTGATACCTGCATTCAGGATTTTTTTCAGCTTCTTTGGTAGCAATTGAATTGTGAAGTTTGAGTTTCTTTACTTGTACTTTGTACGCACTAATGTGGTGTAGTTTCTGAGTACTTTCGGGGATAAAAAGATGGTACTGTATCGATCACAAAGTTTTTTACACAGACTCTTGCTTGATTGTGCATTGATGATGTAATTGTAATTGTGGAAATCAATTATCGGCCTGGAGCCTTTCTTGATCAAGCACCTTGCAAGAAATCCTTGCTATGATTAAAATTGCTCTCTAAGATTTTAAAATCAGTGTCAGGATGGTCACAATTGTAACATTCCAGTTGTAAATTATATGGTCAGATTTTGATATGCTACCAAATTATTTCAATACAGTGCCAGCTCGAGAGGCCAATGGTGGTATAGATTTACTTGAATTAATCTCTCCTTGTTCAATATTCATTTGTTTTTTAATCCAAGGTTGGCTAGTTGGGGTTTCTGCAGATTTTCAATTTTAGGATTCATGGAATTATAGATATGTTTGTCATTCAACTAATTCCTGGCCTACAAATGTTTGTAAGTTTGTCATATCAAGAAAGTTGATATTTGATTGAGATCGTTGTAATGGATGTCACTGGTTGAGTGCCTATAGTTGCATCACTTCATCTTCATCCTTACTATTCTGGCTATTGGCGAGTGCATCGAATCAAAATTGCCAAAGTTAAGATATTGTAGAGGCAGAAGCAAATTAAAGAATTAATTAATGCCAAAGTTAAGATATTATAGAGGCAGAAGCAAATTAAACAATTAATTAATAAATTTTTTTAATGACATCAACAAGAGTAAACAGCCTATGGGATCGAGAAAAACATTCTTAATTTAGAAAAATGTTTTTTGGGTTTCGGATCACACGTAGTGATCTATCATCAGAAAGAGGAATAATCGAGGGATAGCTTGCAGAAACAGCTTAATAAAGGTTGTGGACTAAGGGAGAGGCAGTGAATTAATTAAGAAGGAAGTAGATTATTTAAAAATTTTGTAGTCTTGTTCTTTTTATGAGTTCTCCATCAAAACCTACAAAGTTCAACAATTTTTTTTTGTAATGAGTGACATCTTCCACATGAGTTTAAGAGAACTCAAACTATAAGATGCTCTTATTGACTACAAAAAAATTTAAAAAAGAAAGGTAACAGGGAGAGGAGATTTTGCTTAATGGGAAAGTGGGGCAAAAAATTCATGCAATGCAAAAAATGCAATTAAGGGTTTGCATGATGTGGTCATGTGGTAAAATTGAATGCAATGCGACACTTTGATAAATCTCAATGTGATGTAACTTGATATGATGTAATATGTGATAAGAAATTGTGTGGTATAGCCATACAATGCAATAAGACACCACACCATGTGGATGTGTCATTACAAAATGATATTAACTATATTTGGATATGGTTACGAGTCTTCATCTAACATAAGACTCTACTTTTAATCTCAACAATAAAATGACAAGTAACAATAGAATAAGGACCAAGCCCCCATTCCATAAGTAAGGGATTATCAATCTAGATGATAGGAGCCCTAAAATTTCTTTCCTAGAATACGTTAACTTCATTGTGAAGGATGGGCAAGCTACTTCTAGTCTTTAAAAGTAGGTAGATCTCAACTAGGAGAGTTCTCTCTTTTGATTTTCCCCTCTATTTCTTGTATTATGCTAACATTATATTGTTCCGCAACTTCATTTATAGGTCTATAGGCTTTTTGAATTTTTTAATTGTTCCACTCCCTCTGGGACATATTTTTGTTATTGTTCGGGTTTGCTTTTGCTAAAGGATTTGGGCCTTTTAAAAAAACCTATTTTTTACCTTTATCAAATAAATATATTCTCTCTCTTAATTGGTTGCATCAAAGGTGCAAAAATGTGGAGGACATGATAAATAAAGCATGCAAATATCTATGCTAAAAGATAATCAAGGCACCTGGAATTAAGTTGCTACTAGTATAGACACATAATTAAATAAATATGATGGAGCACTCAAACATACTGATACAATAGAAAGATAAATAATTAAACAAGGATGGACTTAGAGGCTAGACAAGGATCATATAAACATGTCATGGATGTAAGGAGCATGTAATACACAAATTTAAATGTGAAGGTGCATGTAGTAAAATTATCCCCCAATATAGGCAAATGCAAAATAAGGATGGCTCTAAAGACAAGATAAGGATCGAGTGAACTCAATTAGGATATCGAAGAAGTGTAGATGACAAGGGTGATAAAGATAAGGACGTAAAAAGGGTCATGGATGGATTAAAAATGTACGAACATGATGAGGATCTAACATGTATTCAAAGGATTTAAGCATTATAATTATCATAAACATGGAGTCACAACATCTAGACATGAGAAAGGTAATAAACATAGAGTCATGAGATGTTTTAACATGAAAATGATCTTAGTAATTGAATCATGATACCTACACAAGATGAGGATCGTAGGCATGGATATGGAATCACAAAAATTGAATAAACATAAGAAATTGTATTGAGATCATAATAAAATTAATCCGATGCAGAATTATTTGGGTTCGTAGCAATCTTGTGTCAAATAAAAAATATTTTCCTTATTTAGATGTTTATTTTCTTCCTTGTTTTTCTTGTAGGAATAGATAATCTAAATTAGAAAATGTTCAGTTGATTTAAGGCCAAGTGATAGTTTCATCTTGAAGAAAATCTTGATATGTACTTGCATTTCAAATTTGGCAAAAAAGGAGCAAACTTTTCCAAGTCATGTCCAATTAGGGTTCTAGGAACCATAAGAACTACTAGATAATTCTAGTTCTTGCAATAGCTCCCTATACTGTCGTAAATTGTAAGCACCTAAGTGGTGTACAATTTCATGATTGCCTAGCACTCTCTTTAGTGTGTTTTCATTATAGTTTACATTATAGGACTTCACAAATTCACTTAATGAGCACCTATATTCAAATTTCAATATTTTGTCTCTTCAAGATTTCTCAGAATCAAGGTAAGCCCTTACCCCTAGGGGTGCTCTTCTATTTTTTATCCAATCTAATAATTCATTTCATCACCTAGGCCCTATAGCACTATTAGTGGCCTTTTTGTCATCTCCTGACCCCAGAACTAATTGTTGGCTTACTACACACACTCCAAGGCTACCTGGGACCCTTGGGCTCAATTTGGCCCCATTCCCTTGGGTGCTTAATGGATTGATCGTTATGCACCCCAGGTTTTGAGCCCAAATTTAATTTGAGACCCCAGGTTGGTGTTTTGGAGGTAATTCCAAATCTACAGTCATATCCCACATCTCGATCTCTCAATTTTCTGTAAAAACAAGCCTCCCACTTCATTTGGCAAGATGAAAATCAATTGCAAGGTTGTAGCCTTGATTTGAAGACATCATATGAATTGAAGACTTGTGGAATCAAGGCTACAACAATCTCTTATGAAGCAAATCTTCAATCAAGCATTCTTCAATCAACTTAAGAATTCAAGCATCCTTTCAATTTCTTTCAAGCATCAAATCAACACCAATTATGGAGCTTTAAACTTATTGTGATGGTGACTAGGAGACTACCGAGTGTTGATTGGCTTGTACTCTTCCTCTCTACGATTCGATATAGTTTCTTGCTATCCGTGGATCTACATCTTTGTGCTTCATATTTGCATCTTTACAATTCAAATATATGCTTATTACATGATTTAAATCACCCACACATTGATTCCATTTCATTTAGGATTTACTCTATCACATTAGGGTAGATTCTTAATGCAGTTAGTTCATAGCAGTTTAGACATACTATAGATTCTCGAGCACCTCTCTCTCTCTCTCTCTCTCTCTCTCTCTCTCTCTATATATATATATATATATATATATATATATATATATATATAGGCTACCCGTGGAGGTGGGAATCACCAAAACGGGGGATTTGACTAAGGCAAACCCCTAAAAGCCACTCATACACACAAGATCTCAAAATTAAAGGTGCAGAAGGTCTTGGAATAAACTATTGGGACATGAGAGCCATATGAACACAGTCACAGGCTGTCTACAACTTCTTCCATCAGAAAAGCATAGGTGCAAAATGGCTTAGCCATTATGCACCCTAAAAAAAAGTGCTAAAAAATTCTAGGACAACAGGTTACAGTCTCAGGGTGTTAGATTTGTAGTTATAGGTGTCTGGAAGACAACAAAAATCTATAATTCAAATCCAAAGCTTCATCACTCCCATTTCATTTCTAGGTACACTCAAATTCCTCTTTGACTTCTCTCTAGCATTTTCACTTACAAATTTAAGTGCTTTGACCAATTATTTAGTCATTTGTAACTCCCTTACATTCATTTCCTTCTCAAATCTAAGCAACAAAGGAATAGAAACCCCTAAGACCCAAATATGGTATTAGCATCACCTTCTCTCTCTTGCTAGTGTTGATCCAATTTGACTTAAGGAGGCTTCGTATTCTAATGTGCCTTATAAATTGGGGAGAACTTAGACCCTATTAGGTTATCCCCTTTTCATATTGTACACCCCCAATTGTTCCTTTTCTTATTGAGTTTGCTAATCAGTCTCCAACACTTATCTTATCCTTTGAAGTCAAAGCTCAAGGTGTTTTAGGAGCCATCAAAACCTATGACAGTTTCAATCCCTATTCAAAGTCCTGATTATGTTCCAATTATGTGTTTTGAGAGTTTAGGAGTTCCAAAGACACTAGGAATCCTCAACTGCGTGGAGTTTCTTGATTCCCATTGAATCTCAAAGCCTTGATAAATGACTTGGTGGTGTGTTAAACAAAAAAGGTGGTTGAAGTAGTTACCATGGCCAAATGGTGGAATTGAGGGTGCAAATAAGAGATGGAAATGTGTCTTGACATATAAGAAGTGGTTATAATTGTTGAGTAGGGGAATCAATGGAACAAGCAAAGGTTTGACATGTATCCATGCATATACATCAGATGATTGTACTAACCCCACAATGTCATGCTTATAAGGTGGGATGCACTAACTTTGGAGTGATTCTTCAACAAAATTGGGATTTTTGGCAGTGACCAAAAGAAGATTTCAATAAAGGAGACAAAGGAAGTTGATTATAAGGCTAATACCGAGTCACGTGTGAAGGAATGAATGAATATTGGATTGATGTCATTGTAATGATTTATATCCATGTTGTAATGATTTTATCACATGTTGATCAAAGAATATTTATTTGCATGTTTGCGAGTTTGAATAGCTTCTTGGTTTTTTAGATTGTTAAAACCCTCAAACTTATGATTGTGTTCAAAACAAGGTTTTCTTGCTAGGAGGTGGTGAGAAAATGCAAGGAGTGAAAGTGATAGGTGTCCCTTAAGGTTGTAGAGATTTCTTGCAAGTTGTGAATAGTTCTACAATTATAAAGAGTAGGGAGGGGCATTGAAACCACGAGAATAATATTTCATTAGAATCTCTTAAGAAGAAGAATACGCTTGGAAACAAATGAAGTGGTATTAGACTTGTGCAACAATGACATGAAGACCAAAATTAGTCACCAAAAAAGTAGAGGTTCAAAGAAGAAACATCATAAGCCACCATTTCCATATTTGAAATATAGTCATGAGAGTCATAGGTTTGGTTTACAAAGTAGAGTAAGTAGTCATAAATTGCATATTGAATATGGAGGACAATAGAGGAGAGGAGGAAAGGAAAAAAACCAAGTTAATAAAGAAGATGTCTAAATAAAGAAAAAATATGGGATCATCATCCCAAGGACCTTCCAATGATCATGAGTTTCTGACCCATGAAACATATCATTTACCTAACATGCCTAATGCAAGAGCATCTAGGTCCATAGCAATATTGTATCAACTAAAAATATTTTCCTTGTTTAGTTGTGTATTTTCCCTCTTGTTTTTACTGCAAGAGTTGATCTATTTCTTTTAAAATTAGTTAATTCAAGGCCAGGTGATGGTTCTGTTTCAAAGAAGGGTTAGTGGATTCTTGCATTTAAAATTTGATAGAAATTGGAGTAGAGTTGGAAAAGCTATGGCCAATAGAAGTTTAATCCATACTCGGGAATAAATTAGATCTTTTAGGAGTTTTGAGATTAAAACCATTGACGGTTCTAGTTCCTACTTGAATCCTTGATCGTTCCTATTCATACTGAGTGCACTGACGAATCTTCGACACTTAGCCTTTCCTATGAACTCAAAGCTCAAGGGCGTTCTCAAAATCATTGAAGAATACAACGATTCTAATTCCTATCCAAAGTTCCAATCATGGGTTGACTAGTTGTCTCGAGAGTTGAAGAGTTCCTAAGACACTTGAAACTCATGATTATGAATTCACTTGAGTACATATTGTATATTGTTGGCATGAAACCATACAAGTGATTGTAGTAGAAGGGTAAGTTATAGATTGAGACTATATAAACAGTTTCCCAAAGACCTTGTTGTAGTGAAATATTTTCATTATGAATATCTTTCGTGGGGTGGTTTTTACCAAAAGGGTTTCCATGTAAATATTTTATGTCATGTATGTTGTAGATTTGACAAATATTGATGATTGTTAAATTAATTTACAATTCTTGAGTTTTTGCAATCCTCTCCAACAAGGTACACAAGGAAGGCCAATTATGTTGAATGATAAATTTGGTTATTGAGTTGGAACATTTTAACCGCTAGTTGGCTTTTATTGTGTACAACCAACAAGATGATAGCTATGTGAAACATCATTAACATAAAAATTAGGTATATCCCTGGAAACATATTAAATTACATGAAAAGTAGGTCATGTTTACATATGCAAAATGGATGGTAGGAGAAGAAGGTGGACAAATGTAAAAAGACAAGGCACAAGAAGGATTAGCTATGTTTGTATTATCCTCGAGCATATTAAAAGAAGAGAAACACAAAATAAAAGGATATTTGAAGCAAACAAATGATAACATAGACAAGATGAAGAAAGCCACTATAGAGCTCTACCACTCAAATAAATTATAAAATCACAAATCAACAAGCTATCATCTAGGTAGTTATAATTAGTGTGGAAAATATTTTACACATGTAAAGGTACATCTATAAAACCATCATAATCAACACGTAAAAAATCCACACTATGACCAGGGAGAGTATTCAATGGGCAAAGCCAAATCAAGGATGGATTAATTTAATTTTGATGGAGCCTCCAAAGGGAATTTTAGATCCCTTGGGTGCAGGGTATGTGACACATGATACGAAGGGCAACATTGTAGTCTTGGCTACATGCAAGCTTACTGATACGAGATGTTTTTTTGGCCTCTATTTATGCTAAGATTTTTTTGCCATCCTCATGTCCATCGAATTGTGACTTTCTAAATTTTGGTGGCATGATTGAATGTTGGTATGGTTAGATGATTATATCAATTACCCATTATTTATGAAATGACATTATAATGATGCCTAGGCTCGTGCCAATTTTTAGCTAGTGTGTGTGATGATATTCATATTCATTTAATGTCATGGTAGTTTAGGCATGTTGTATTTGCATTTGGGGGGGGGGGGGGGGGGGGGTGAATTATTAGACACTAAAATATGAGGTGATGTGGTGTGCCCCGAGGCCTCTCGATACTATAACACTCATAGTCTCTCCTTGCTATGATGATATCGACATGATTGCGGGCGGTAGAATTGTTTACTTGTCTTTATTATTGGATTCCTAGTTCTTTCTTAAGGGTTTGCATAACAACTGTTTGTGCTGGTGTGGATTACATATACAATGGACGCCGATTTTCCCTTGCGCACAACCTGCCAACAACAATGTTTTTAGGGGAAATCTCATATAAGAGAATGAAGAATGTATTTACTACGAACAACACTGAATTATGGAGAACTATTTACCTATTATTTAGGGAGGAGTTTCTTAATTTGAAGCACAAGTATCATGCAAAATTTGATATCACCTCCATGCTTCTTGCATGGGGCTCTATAGTTGGGTTCGAGAGAGGAAGTAGTGTGGATAATGAAATCTTATGTTTGCCTGGTATGGCTTGAATGTTGATGCAAATTATGGTTATGGTTGAAGGGACACCCTCAATTCAAATCCTTTATAGTCTAGAGTGCAATGTGTAATGTGGAAGAAAGGAATGTGGATGTGATAATGAGTCGGACATTTCTAAAGGAGCATGTTCATGGCATTGAGGTGGAGAGGAAGACAAAGTGGTTGGAGGCCGGACATAAGAATTTGGAGAAATATCCTAAATTGTAGTATGATCTAGAAGGCTATTGGGTCAATGGACCCTTGGGAAAAACTAGGAAAGAGTAACATTCTACTTGTTTTGTGTCATTTTGTTTACTATTTAAAGTTCTAGTTGGTTATTGTTTTGACTTATTCAATGGGCATAATTGGGGTTTGGGTAGTGTGTGGATGGGCTTATGGGTTTGGTTTTTGTTTTGAGGTGTCTTATTATGTCGTGGAAGCCCATTTTTGTTAAATTATTATCTTTTGTATACTATTATTGATAATGACAGGCTATAAATTTATCATATTGTGTGGTTATTCACATGCACAGTTTTATAGATCCATTATATCACGTTTACAAAGAGGGATTGCTCATGTGGTTTAGAGGTATTTTGGGACAATCACAATTGTATAAATGCATATTCTGATGTCAATGGGGTGGGTGTTTGTAGTGGGGTGGGTGGGTTGTTGGACTTTGATGCAAACTTTGGTTTGTTTTTGTATTATGAAATGATACTTTATATTATTATTAATCAAATTATTCTTTATTGGTATAAACTATTATTAACAATACTTACATGTAATTAATAAGGAGACAATAGAGAATGAATAAAATCCACATGAAAAGATAAAGATATGGTCATTATTATGTCTGCTATTATCGTGAGAGTAACACAAGGAAAAATAATATTATGGGTTTCAAAAGACTCACTTGAGAAGTAAATTAATGATCGTCACAGGGCACATCATCGCTTATGAAACTTCATAACACATTTAAATGATAAAACTTAGTTGAAAAAAACATAGGGTTATCATAACATATAAAGAGGGATTATCACAATATTTAACAATGTAATGAACAAGTAAAGATATATTATTATCCAAATCCATCATGATGTGTCATCATCATAATGTAAAACCTCACCAAGTGGATGTTCATTATTATCACAAGCAATAGGACAAATAAGACCAACATTAAGCTCATGGACAAGTGAGAGGAGAAACTATAAAATAAAAGGATATGAACTAATCAATTTTGCAAAGAAGATAAAAACACACACATGACAAAATAATACTTCAATGGAAAAATACTCCAATCCATAGCATAGAAAGTCACGAGTCCATCGAGCATAGAAAAATTAGAAGCAACAAAATTATAGGAACATTTCAAAATTAGAAATACACTTATGAAAATCCACAATGGTAAAATATATTTGAAGGTGGGTGGATGAGATCAAATAGATATAACACTTCATAAGCTACAAACCAAATCAATATATTATAAATATACATGAACAAAGGTAGATCAAAATACTCATCAAATATGGTATGCATGCTAAACAATTAGAAATTTAATCAAATCTAAAACTTAAACAAAGAATGATAGACCTAAAGGAGAAAACCTAGGTTCTGTAAGACTTTGTTCATAAACACCAACAATATATATTTTATTTAATCAAATCCAGGCTAATTAAATAAATGTCTTTAATCAAATGATAATTAACCTAAATTATTGAGTTGTGACTAATCACAGGAAATTAGAAAAGTCACACACACACACACACACACACACACACACACACACACACATATATATTGCACAAGTAGTTACATATTTGATTTTTATGCAAAAGTCTTTATCAAAGTGTCACATATCCATTTGTTGAGGCTCCAAATATTATCCCATGTCAATAGCCTTTAAATTTGACCATGTACAAAGGAACTAGAAGTAGAGGCAAAATTAATTTGTCATGCAAATGTGATTCTACAACTTGTGGAAATGATTTGGCAAAATATATACTGTTGAATTCTATTCACCTTGATTTTTGATGTCTTATGTGTGTAAAAATTACGGTGTTTACAAATTTCTCTAAAAATATGTTGGGTTTCAAGGGTCAAGTTCTTCTCAATTACACCCTTTAACGAATTGATTTAATAGTGGTGAACCAAGTTTGAGAACAATATGCAAGCTTCCAATAATCTCTTTGGATGACAATACAAGACTGATGTAATTCAATTCACAAATATCCTCAAAATATTCTTTTCTCTATTTGAGACCCTAGATGATGTACTAAATAATCATTGTAAGGATTTTTAAAGCACTAAAAAAGATTCTTATTTTTAGTTTAAATCCCACATGATCTATACTAAGGGTTAATTTCAAATAGACTACTGTAGTGAATGATTTGATGCAACTATCAAGATTCAACTGTGTAGTTTTTGAGTCAAACTCATTGACCCATGTTTCATGAGTAGCGGTTCACAAGAACCTATCTCTCATGAGAATGAATGGAACACTCAACACTCATTGCATATAGGTGATGCTCATGGAGATGAAGCATCGAGACTCCCTGGGAGGTCCTAATGCTTCACCTCTATGAGCATCACCTAGATGCAATGACTGTTGATTGTTGCATTCATTCTCATGAGAGATGAGTTCTTGTTAATCTCTACTCATGAAACATGGGTCAACGAGTTTACAAGGATGGGTGACCTCTCAGGAAGTCCCGGTGCTTCACCTAGATGCAATGAGTGCTAAGTGTTCCATTCATTCTCATGAGAGATGGGTTATTGTGAACCACTACTCATGAAACATGGGTGAATGAGTTTGACTCAAATACTACATTGTTGAATCGTGATAGCAATATCACAAATTGACTTCTCGTGGAAAATATCACATACTTATCAATGATTTGATACAATTTACATTTTAATCAATTCATAATAACTAGTGAAAAAATTTATAATAATTTTAAAATTTGAAATTTAAAACTTCAAAGATTAAATCTTTAAGAATGAAATTGATTCAAACCAAGGTTACCCCAAGTTTCTACCTAGATGACAATTTTTTTTGCCAATTTTGGAGACAACTATACAAGAGTAGGAAAAAGTAAAATATGTAGAGAAATTTAAAATATTCATATGAAAACAGGGATACAACATGCACTTATACATTAAACAACCTTAAAATATAAGAATTAGTAGAATTCTTATGCTAAAATTGTGTTATTCTGACATTGAGAGTTAAATTTCCTCTATAATTTAAACTCAAAGCCCTCTAAGCGTCCCCTATCCCTAGGACGTTCCTAGTATACAAACACTTGAAAAAAACCAAAGATATGTCTCGAGTACGAAACCATTTCAAAGGTTGACAACTTGCACAATTTATTTAGGGAGGATAGTATCAACCAAACTACTAGTTTGATTGTCAATATTCATAGTAGGAGGTTAGAAATGGAAAGGAATTTGAAGATAACTTAAGGTTGTGAGTCTGTGGTCCTTTAGACTATTTGGTTTAGCAGATGTCATTAAAATCCTTCAATTCAATTCAACCAATCCAATTCAACCAAAATAGAACTTGTAGAGAAAATAATCTCTTTTTATGAAATAAAGAAAAATGTGAAAATAAATTATAAATAATAATATAATTAACGATTTTATTTTTACAAATTCAAACCTATTTCCACACTTCAAGAACCTTGTCAACCAAAGCAAAGTCTATATTAGGGAAGAGGTAGAGTCTGCGCTCAGTTGTAGGAAGCCCTGGTTGATAGGCGTTTGGGGAGCATTGGAATTGGAAGAAAATGGGAATCGCGACACGGACCGTGCTGTTGCTTCTTTGCTTTGTGCTATCTCAGGTTGGTTTTTCTTCAATCTGGATTAAGATTAGATCATGTAAGATCTAATCTGACCCGGATCTCTTCCTCTGGCATCTGGATTTCGCGATCCCATGAGCATAGCTCAACATGACATAGCACTCTAGAACAGGAGAAAAAAAAAAAAAATGTATAGATAGTGTTTTAGGTGATCGGCAAGTGAGACACCAATTTTGTGATTGAAACCCTAATGCCATCATTCTACAAAAATATTGTTTTCCCTAAGTTCTGTAATGGAGTATGCATGCCTTCAGGATCAGGCCAACCCAAGCTATACCCTGTAGAATATGATAGTGCATAATAGCTTATTATGTTACTTTATAATTTGCATTTATTGTTTATATGTTTTGAACAGTTTGCACATGTAAAGATATTGATGTTGTTTAATTATGTTCAGCGGACACTTATGAATCGGGGTCGCATTTTGTGGTCTTTAGTTATGAATTTTAACAATTGTTCATACGTTACCAATAAAAATGATACCAAAGCAACTTACCGAAGATGAGCATATTTAATTATTTCTTCGAGGATAGCGTAAGGGATTTATTTGTGTGGCTTCAATTTGTGATCTTGCTTTCCGTGAAATCTGTCTCTGTCTAATTGAATCCAAACATGATCACCGAGTTGAACAGGATTGAGTACTCTATGTTGGCCATGAAGTTCCTTGATTTTGGGTTAACGTTGTTGTAGAATAATCTGAACTTTGATGCAATCTTTGGCAGAGTTTTTGGTACAAACGTTGAAGCTCCTTAATTTTGGGTTAAGGTTGCTGTAGAATAATCTGAACTTTGATGCAATCTTTGGCAGAGTTTTTGGTACAAACAATGAAGTTCCTTGATTTTGGATTAACGTTGCTGTAGAATAATCTGAACTTTGATGCAATCTTTGGCAGAGTTTTTGGTACGAACAATGATATTTGGAGGTGGAAGAGCAACTGCGATCTTATAAGGCCCTAGAGGTCGGGAATTATAATAAACTTTGAAAGGGGAGTTCCTTTTAGAAACATTGACACCCTAGTTGTATACAGCTGAACAATGTAGAAGTGTTAAACTACTTTGATCACGAACCTAGTTTCATGAACTAATGACGCAGATGCGTAGTGGTCATTTAGAATTGTGCTTCAGAAGGAGATCAATTCTTAACTAACGCTGAACCCTGTTGCAACATTAATTAATCCATGTTAAACATAGCAATCAACTGATTCTTATATTCCTTTGTTTTCCCTATAGAAAACATGGTATTCCTTAGGGAAAGATTGACTTATACTGACCTACTTCGAGACAGACAATACTCTGATCCATGCATCTATGACATTCCACGAAAGATATAGACAAGACATTGATCCATGTTTCTGTGACTTAAAATGAAGCTCTAGTTACGTAGGAATACTTATTCGAATATTTCATTGTTGAATTATCTAATTCTTTTTTTTTGATTGGTAAATGTGGCGCTTTTAGGGCCACACCCATATATTAAACTTAAAAAGGAATAATTACAGCCAAAGCTCCTTTCTGGGCAGAGATTTCATTGAATTATCTAATTCTTATTCTTGGCAATAAAGTAGACATATTTTTCTATATGCATAAGATATTTTATGTTTTATGCAAGGAGTTTGCAATTTATCAAAGAAAACTATCTTATTTAGAGTGAAGCGGTAATTTGTTTTAACTTTTCAATGACTTTTACTTTAAAAACTTGACATAAATGGCCGTTTGGCAAATGCCAGTCACTAAACTGTTTTTATACTTTTAAGTTTGCTTTTCATTTTCTTTATTGTGTGTTTATCTTCCAGGTTATATTGGTTCAGGTAGTTTTGTCTGGTTTGTATAGGGTAATTGCCTGCCGATACCACATTTCAGTTATGTTCACATTTGAATTGAAAAATGCATTTATAAAGCGGACTTTGAGATGTAGAAAATGCATGTTTATTAATATCTGGTTTTGTGATTATATCAGGCCAAGAAAGAGAATCTGGAAGAAATTTCACACAAGGTTTACTTTGATGTGGAGATCGGTGGAAAACCTGCTGGTAAATGATTTTTAGAAGTCAGGTGTTTCTTTTTAATATTCGATGATTTTAAGAATTATGGCATTATGAGCCTCCCATATCCTTTAATCCTTTACAATAGTTGTGCAGATGGGAGGCTATTTTTCCTTTTAACATTAATTTCCATGGTAGGATAATAATACTTTTAGTCTATGTTTTAATTTATGAAGGCCTTAATCTATATCTTTTAATTAAAGAGACATCATATTCCCATTGCTAGAATACTCACGGAAATGAAAGCTTGTGGCTTTCATCATTTCTGTCACATTCCTTTTCTCATTCTCGTATTTGAGTCAATGATGAAAAAGAACTACAGAGGGCACTAAAACAAATTTCTATATACAAAAATCTTTCTGCTTTGGCACATTCTTAAGAGATTAACTTTATTTCCATGGAGGGGAAAGGACGAGTGTTGACCATTTTGATCAACTTTTCCGCTCTCCATTTGCTGCTATATCTGCTTCCATATTTCCTATGGTTCTGATATATTGATACTAGGTCTCAAAATTCTCTATTCACATCTTAATTTCTTCAATAATATTTTCTCTTTTGGAAGTCATTATACTGCCCTCTTTGGACTGCTTCAATAATTAGCATTTCCTCCAACCGAAGTATTTGCCAAAGCTTTTCCTCATCCAGACTTATTCCTTTTTAGAGAGTCATTGTGTCTACTGTCTGATTTGTATCTAGTTCCATGTGAACTGAAAACGTTAAAATGATTGTCCATCATCTATGAGATCCCTCATTTTGGTAAGCCTGGATTTTCTTTTGCAGCGACACAAAAAATGAGTGAACTAAGTGTTTTCTTTCACACATCCATAGCTAGCATCAGCCTATCCCATCAAAGCCAATATTGGATACTTCATCAACATATTTATACTCTTTAGCCTTTGGACTCAGTTGAAAGAGAGCTGTTTTAGAATTTATTCATGGATAATGTGTTTGTCTGGTGTTAACAATATCAGAACTGACTAGAAAAATTATAAGAATACGATGGGGTCAAACATAAGATATTTAATCATCAGATAGACAGCGGATTTTTCATCTTTGTGAATTTTTCTAGTGCTAGATAGAAAGCTTTTCATCTAATAATTAAAAAGAGCACACTCTTGAATTGTTATCTTCTATCTACAACAAAGCTCTCTGGTTTTCAAAATGAACACGTGAATGATAGTATAAATTGTACAAAGTGAAGGGTTTTTTATAGTTTCTCTCGTTTAGAGTTAATTCTAGAATCTTCGTAACATGTTTGATGTTTTTAGAAATAGTCAGATTTTTATCTCAGAACAGTTACTAAAGATTTGGGTTGATTACTCAGGTCGAATTGTTATTGGACTATTTGGGAAAACTGTACCCAAAACTGTAGGTATGTATCTGATTGCTGGGAGATTTGAAATACTACCATTGTTATTCCTAATGTCATGTTTTTCATTGCTATGTTTTTTCTATTGACCGGGAAAAGGACTTCTCTCACTATGAGTACTTTGGTCTTTTGGGCAGAGAATTTTCGAGCGCTTTGTACAGGTTTGTCTCTTGAATGATGTCACTTCTCTGATAATGTTTTTCTGTAAGATCATTTCAATTTTCACTTGCTAGATGCATGGAAAAGAATGTGATATGCATACATGGATGGGGAATTCCTGTTTCAGTATTTTTGGTAGCTGTAGATGAATTTTATGTTGATACCAATGAGCTGGTGATTTAATTTGTTTTTGTTGTGTAAAATTTCAACAGAAGGAACTGGCCCAAATTGGTGTTGCTAGGGACAGTTTAAATGTTTGTCCATTTTCTTGCTTAGTGTGATGTCCCTAAGTTTTTAAAAAGTGACTTAATTAAATTAATAATTAAGGTGTCCAAAAATTAATATTATTTCTTAAGGATGACTATAATTATTCAATTTAGTCATAAAATAAAATGAAAATAATAAAATAAGTCACTTTATTAAAGTGAGTGATAGTTGGAAATATCATATTAGATATTTCACATTGTACCCGCTAGAGGTAAACAAATTTGTGAAGTCTACGTCCGAAGACAAATTTGCATTAATAAGCATATTAGAGATATTTTATATTGTGTTGGATTTTGGAAAATAAGAAAATTCTATTCTGGACATTAATGTCACTGAATGCTTGAAAGTGGCAATAATTTGTTTATATTATTTTGAGTCAAAATCTAGCCTTGTAATCATGTATATAATAAGGGAGGTGGTTATATTTAGTGGGAGCTATATTATATTGGTTGTGACTCTTTTCTGAATATTATATTGTGAAATATTTGGTGGGATCTGTTTCTTTATATCCCTGTGAGGATGTAGACAAATATTTCAATGTGGCTAAAGTGAGTCTATTGTTTGATTCGGATCAAATATTGGTTTGTGATGACTATAGTGCAAACTCAATCTGCTTCCGATTGTGTGAACACTTCCCCAATTGCGTTATTAGTGACTATACCTTTGTTGGCATGGAAAAATAATATTTTGATGCAGGAGCATCCTTGGGTCGTTGGCAATCTTGCATCACCCAAAAATATTTCCTTTTAGTTTGTTCTTAGTTTTGTTTCAGTTAGCAGTTTTGTGTTTCCTGCTGCGTTCCTTGGTTTTAGATCATTTGCTGCTGCAAACTTGAGGGTTTGTTCTGGACATCATGTTTTACCTATGCCTGGGTTCGTACCTCATTTGAATACTTCGCTGTGGAGATATTAAGGATTCAGTTCTATATGTTCTTCATGTTCTATCGGTCAGTTGAGGTTTTCCGATCTAATGAAGCAATTTCCCGATCAACGAAGCTTGGTGACTCGTATCCCGATGTTCTTGGATCTTTGGCCAACGTCTCTCTTGGATCGTGTGTCATTTCTACATCTTGGCATTGAGATCTTTATGATTTAGGTCCTAACCTATATTGTTGTATTACGATTTCTTATTCTTGGAAAATGTAATTGATCTGGCCGACTTATGAGTTGCGAAGGCTCTGTATATTGAGGCTCTTGATCTTTGTTTGGGCGAGTTCTCAAGAGATAACCTTGGAAGGTTAGCATTAGGGTTTAGATCTAGATTTCTGTTGTAATCAGGCATGTATGCCGAAAGTTTGTAATCTGTATGTTGCAGGCCAATGTGATGTAAATATCTGATTCTATGATAATGCAAAGATCTTTTATAGCACGTTGATTGTCTATTCTTGTTCTTGAGTTGGTTGTTTCCACTTTGTTGACTCTTGCTGCATGGTTGGACCATCTCCATTGGGGAAACTTTGCCCATGACTGCGTCAGATGTTATCAGAGCAAGGTTGATGTTCCTGTGTTAGCAGATTGAGTTCCTAAGCTTGCGAAGCCCTAGTCGAGTTTGTTGTGGGGTGGCAGAGCGTAGATCTGGCTCGCAATTGCAAAGGACTTGCGCAAGGGGATCACTGAGAAGATTGTTGTTGGTCGAGAACTTGTTTGGACTGTTGAAGGCAGGCTGCAAGTGTGTCTGATAGATCACCGAGTTGGAGGCAGGCTGCAAGTGTGTCTGATAGATCACCGAGTTGGAGGCAGGTTGCAAGTGTGTCTGATAGATCGTCGGGTGAGGGGCAATTAGCGCCTTGTAATGAGATCGCCGAAGCTGAGGCAGTTGCACTTGAGGATTGGAGAGATGCCGCCTAGAAGGATGAACCCTAGAAGGCTAGAAAAAATGATGGAGGACTTCAGAAATGAGATGGGGACTGAGATCCAAAATGCATTGACTAGATTGCGAAGGAATCTGAGACTAAAGAGGAATATGAGGAAGCTGTTGAAGATCTTGAAACTGTAGATGCTGAGAGCCCTGTGGATGAAGAAAGATTGTTGAGGGCTATGGCACAAGTAAATAAAAGTCATAGGATGGATGTTTCTACTTTCACTGGGTTATTGCATCCTGAGGATTTGATAGATTGGATTGGAGAGCTAGAAGATTACTTTGAGCTGAATTAGAGATCCATAGAGTGTTAGGTTAGCATAGACTAAGTTGAAGGTTCATGCCGCCTTATGGTGGAAAGAATTGCAGAAAGATAGAGAGGAACGCGGTGAAATGAAAATCACTAGATGGAGGGTGATGGTTGCTAGATTAAAGGCCAAATTCATTCCTAAAGATTATGAATTAGAATTGTTTAAGAAATTACAAAACTTGAAGCAGAAAAACATGAGTGTGAAGGAATACACTGAAGAGTTCTATGAGATGACTCAGATTTGGACACCGAGAGGTATCTAAGAGAAGGTGGCTAGGTATATTAATGGTTTGAGATTTAATATTCAGGATGAGCTGAGTATGTTGAGGATTTCTATAGTGGATGATGCTTATCGGCATGCATTGAGGGCATAAGATAAGTTAAAGAGAAGACACCCTAGAGGGAAGGAGAAGCAAGCAAGTAGCAATAGAAAAGAGAAGCAAACTGTTGAGGTAGGACCTGATCAGAGGACACTTAGAAGAGGGAATGATAGCAAAGAGTTCAAAGGTACTTGTTTCAAATGTGGTGGCATAGGACATAGAGCTTTTCAATGTTCTGAAGGATCTTTTAAGAACTTGGGTAGACAGAATCTTGTGTGGCACATAAGGAATAAACTCCTGATGAACTGGTGGTAAATGAAGCAGAACCTGAGATGGGAGAATTTCTTATGCCTAGGAGAAACATGTTGAGTAGGAAAGAAGCTGAACCTTAACAAAAAGGAGGAATTTGTTTAGGACTGTTTGCAAATTAGGAGGTAAATGTTGTAAAGTTGTTATGGACATACCTTGGCAATTTGATAGGGGAGCTATTCATGATTGCAGAAGAATTTGGTCACAATAGAGAAGGATGGACAAAAGTTTACTTTGGTTCCCTTGAAGGAGGCAGAGGGGAAAAGTGCGAGGAATTTGAGCATGGTAAAGAGTTATTGTTTAGAGAAGCAGAATACAAAGGTTGGTATGGATCAGAAGAAGGGTCTTGAAGGCAGACTAGAGAACAAGTTGGTATTAGATATGAAGGATGAAGTGAAGCAACAAAAGACTTTGGTTGCTGATCAGATGAAGGCTTGTAGCAGAGGTAATTCAATTGTGCGAAAGATAGGGGGAAGTGGTAAGCAATCTTGTACAGATGTGAGATATGACAGAGAAAGTGCAGAGCAGAATAAGTTGATAGATCTGACAAAAGATGGAGCAAAAGTGCAGAGGCAGAAAGTTGCAGACAAGGAGGATATTTGGAATCAAGAATGTGCATGGTATTTTTGTCCCACATACTGTCAAATGTTCATAAGTTTCTCTTATGGAACATTTTCTTCTCACCAGGGGTGTTTGATGTAGGAGCATCCTTGGGTCATTGGCAATCTTGCATCACCCAAAAATATTTCCTTTTAGTTTGTTCTTAGTTTTGTTTCAATTAGTAGCTTTGTGTTTCTTGCTGTGTTCCTTGGTTTTAGATCATTTGCTGCTGTGAACTTGTGGGTTCTAGACACCATGTTTTATCTATGTCTAGGTTCGCACCTCATTTGGATACTTCGTTGCGGAGATACTAAGGATTCATGGTCAATTTTGTGTGTTCTTCATGTTCTAACGATCAGTTGAGGTTTTCCGATCTCATGAAGCAATTTCCCGTCAACGAAGCTTGGTGACTCATATCCCGATGTTCTTGGATCTTTGGCCAACATCTCTCTTGGATCGCGCATCATTTCTTCATCTTGGCATTGAGATCTTTATGATTTGGGCCCTGACCTATATTGTTGTATTATGTTTTCTTATTCTTGGAAAATGTAAGCGATTTGGTTGACTTATGAGTTGCGAAGGCTCTATATATTGAGGCTCTTGATCTTTGTTTGGGGGAGTTCTCAGGAGATAACCTTGGAAGGTTAGCATTAGGGTTTAGATCTAGATTTCTGTTATAATCAGGCATGTATGCCGAAAGTTTGTAATTTGCATGTTGCAGGCCAATGTGATGTAAATATATGATTCTATGATAATGTGAAGATTTGTTATAGCATGTTGATTGTCTATTCTTGTCCCTGAGTTGGTTGTTTCCGCTGTGTTGACTCTTGCTGCATGGTTGGACCATCTCCATTGGGGAAACTCCGGTCATGACTGCGTCAGATTCAAATATTATCAAGCCAACTGTAGTCTGCATACTTTATTCTTAGGCGGTTATAGTAGAAGATATAGTGCATGACTCTTATTTCTTGAATATGGCTATGTAGATTTTCGTGTTGAAGACTCCTATATGAGCGATCAAAGAACTTGGGAGTAATTTGCCAAATCTATTCAGTTCATATTTACGTTTACATGCCATACCTTGACAACAAAATTACTTTTTTTTAAAAAGTCGAGAAGAGTTCATTCCTTCTTTGCTATTGCACTGAAGCATCATGGTAGGAGTAGTAAACACGATTACCATAGTGCTTTTTAAGTGCCACCTTAATATTTGGTATTCCACGTAGTCAATGACAAATAATTGAAGATAGTTTATGCTAGTCGTAAACAATCCCTTCACTCACGCTTGTGTTCAGAGTTGGAGATGGCTATTCTTGACAAGGTAAAGCTTGAGCAAGTGTCTGAATGATGACATGTAATAAAAAGGTCCGACCTAGAAATGATTGCTTCAAAGTTGCACGAGACTTCTATTATTAGGAAATTCAGGAGTGTTGCTGTGTGATTGATTGGATGTATCAAGCTTGAGGGAGGTGCTAGAAAAATGGCATTGGAATCTCTGAGAAGGCATCAATCATTGATTCATGTGCACTGTCAATGCTGCCATACACAAAGCTTGCGACAAGGTGCAATTTGTCCTTCATACGATTTGCTTATGTGTTTGTATGTGTTTTGATGCAAGGTAGTTCATTGAGTTCATTCAATTGTATTTTTTGGCATATTTGTTCTAATAATATATGTAAACTCTTATTGCTCACACTTTTCAAATAAACAATATCAATTCTACATCTCCAAAATTCTTCATTCAAGCATGTAAGAGAACTGTTTAATAAAATATCAAGAGGAAATTTGGAAACTGATTTCAGATATAAGGATGGCATCAAAGGACTAATAACAATTGGCCGAGGTTCTACAAGAGGCAGGGAGCAAGCTCAATTTTCACCATCAACCTAGGGATGTTGTTTTCATTACCTTGAATGAATTAGAGGATGCTTGGGCTTGGTGGATATGTTGCCTCCAAAATCATTGCAGCTAGCTCTTGCTCCTGTTGTGACTTCTTTAAGGCAACACAGGCTATTGAGGCACCCAGATAATAAGATCAGACTAATGGTTACTTCATGCCTAAGTGAGAGCACAAGAATTTCAGCACCTCGAGTTTTGTATGACAATAACACCATGAAGGAGGTATTGCAAGTTTTCAAGGTCATGATGACATTAGTAATGTTCATTATTTAAGTAGGATTACCATATTGAAGATCTTTGCAAAAATCAGAGTAATCTCCTCTTGGACCTGTGATTGCAAGATTTGATCTTTGATATGTTTCGCCATTTCTTTGTCAGGAGTAGGGGATATCATGATAGAGAGGTCATCTCAGTGATAAAAAAATATTATGGTTCTGACCGTTAATAAGAGTGACACTATCTCCCAATCTATCTTATCTATGTTTTTTGATGTTTGGAAACAAGAATGGGTTCTTTCTATTGCTGTGTGTGGATTGGTCAATGAGGTATTCAGACAATTTGAGGGAAAATTGTTGCCTCACTTAAGTAAGGATGAGCACATTAAGAAAGTAGGTGCCAACAATGGTGATGATAGGCTACAACAAAATGACACAATGAGCTCTAAGGTTGAAGAATCAATTGCTGCTTCAAAGTGCATGACACCTTTTAGTGAGATAGTTGAATTTGATGAAGTTATTTTAACATAAAAGATAATTATGATGATTTGGCTCCATGATTGAATCTAATGTTGCGCTAGTTCTAAATCAGAAAAGGTTCAATGAAATATCATTGAGGCAATCGATTGTGAGAGTCAAGTTCTTCAAGGCCACCCAAATAACTTACCAATTGAAGCAAATGTTGTTCAAAAGCCTGGTAGATCACATAAAATGGAGAACCAATTGAAGGTCAAAGAAGATAAGATTGTTGCAACATTAACACATTTTGATAACACACATAAGATGGTTGAGGATAACTGTTGGAGGGTTCAACTTGAGGGAAGACAAAAAGGAGTAGAAGAAGAATCTTCTCATTTGCAGGTAATCAAGGAAGATATGAAGACAATGAAATCAGATTATCTACGTCTCCTCTTAGATCGAGAGCACCTTCTCAATTGTGCAACCATTCATTTAGAAGCATTGCACGAGAATGAAGAAGTTGACAATCTTACCTCCGAGCTTACTAAGACTACCTTGGAGGCTGTTGAAGTGGCCCTAGAAGAAGTAGGAAATCAGATTGTTGCCACTAATCATTTCAGGGGGTGGGAGAACCAAGCAAGGATTGTGCGGGAGAACTTTCATCATTCTTCTAGTTACATCATTCTTCTTTTAAAAAATTACCTCTACTGATGTATATCTTCTTTGCCTTAGGATCCATAAGGCAACATGCCTTAGATTCAGTACTATATCCAAGAAGAATACATTGTAGTGATTTTTCACCAAGCTTCTTCCTTTTCCGTTTAGGAATATGCATATACGTAGTGCATCCAAACACATGAAGATGAGATACAAAAGGGTTTACCCCCATCCAGGCTTCTTTTGGAGTAACACCATCAAGAGCTTTGGTTGGTGCACGATTCAAAAGATAAATTGCTATGTGAACAACTTTAGCCCAATATGCATGCTCTAGTTGAGAATCTTTCAACATACTTTAGACCATCTCCATGATGATGCAATTTCTCTGTTCATCAACTCCATTTTGCTGAGGTGTGTATGCTATAGTCAATTGACGCCAAATTTTGTTTTTCTTCAGGTATGTGGAGAATTATGTGCTAGTGTATTCCTCCCTCGACTTGAGTGGAGGACATGAATGCAATGATTCATATCTTTTTGCACAAGAGTACCAAACTCTTTGAAGTAGGAGAAGGCCTCATCTTTATGTTGCTAACAATATACCCACATTTTTCGAGTGTGATCATCAACAAACAACTGAAAATACTCTAATCCTTTATGAGTAGGTGTTGTAGTGCCGCACAGATTGGTATGCGCTAGTTGCAAGGGTTGACTTGCACGATGCTCATTAGGATAGAAGGGTGCTCTGTGCTATTTTCTATCAAGACAACTAGAACAAACAACGCTTGACTTCTCAAGTGATGGAAACCCCTTGACTATGCTTTTTTGATTAAGTTTTAGCAAGTAACTATTGCTCAAAAGACCAAATCTACGATGCCAAAGCATAGTAAGATCATTGCCCTTAGTTGCTAAGGCTCGATTATTAGCAATTGTATCAAGCCTAAACATTTTACCATTCTGAGAGGCACGTGCGACAATGTTGGAATGTTTAGATTTATCACGAATGACACATACCTTTTTTATCGTGGTTTTTATCAAACTCAATTCTCAAGTTGTGATTTAAGAAATTGATTAATAGATAGGAGATTTTTGGTAAGTCCTGGCATGTACAAAACATTAGTAAGCCTGCAACGATGTACGCCAAACTATAAAGAGATGTCACCAATACTTGTGTTGCCATGAGTGTTATCATCTACAAGAGCGACTGTACTGTGATGAGGTTTCAATGGAAGAAGCCACTCCTGTCCAGTCATGTGCTTTGTAGCTCCTGAGTCCACATACTATATAGACGTTGATTGTGAACCATCTCCTGATGTGTGGGCTGAAAGTAGGTATTCCTCCTTTGCAGAATCTTCTGCTTCAACAACAATGCTTTGTTGTTTCTTTTTGTTCTTCTACCCCTATTGTGGTTTTCCTCTTTGAAATGGCTTCTTTGGATGTGATGTGTTGGAAGATCCTTTGTTGAAGGAATTGTACCAACAATTTTTCACATCATGTCCAACTCTTTCACATATTGCACACTTATTCTGAGCTCTGGATGAATTACTAGATTTGGGAGGTCCTTTGAATTGCTTCATAAGCTTCTTGCCTTTTTGACGTGTAGTCATGGCATGATCATCCTAATCATGTTCTTGGCTTATAAACTCTTTTTTCTAGAGTTGATTCACTAACTTCTCAAAAGTGGTTGTTGTCTTAGTGACATTCAAAGTCACAAAGACATTATATCTAGAAGGTAGTGCCTGTGGAATAGTAGGCATTAATAATACATCATCAATTGTTTCTCCCAATGATTGTAGAGAAGCCCTCAACTCAGCAATCCTTTTGAGAAAGGATTCCAACTGTTCTCCATTCTTCATCTTCAAGCCATGTAGCTTACTCTGCAAATTCAAGATCTGATTTTGATTCTTTGCCCCATACACCATCTTGAGCTTGTCCCGTGCATCTTTGGCTGTGGACAAGCCACGGATAAAGGGTTGAACTTCATTTGACACACCAAACAAAATGATCAATGTTACCTTTTTGTCGGCTTGATCATATTGCTTTTACTCATAAGCATCTGCCTTATGTCGTGTTGTGGTTGCATTGACCACATCACGAACTTCTTCAAACTCAAGTTGAGTTTTGAGTTTGGTTGTCCATGCGGAATAATTATTTCCTCATAACAACTAAGAATCTGGAAGAAGATATTTAGGAGAACTTCCTGCTGTTTTGTTAGCTAGATGTTTTTTTTCTATTGCTTGTAAAAAAACATCTTTAGAAAATGGCTTCTTGAGAAACTTTACAACTCTGCATTGTGAAACTCTCCTTGCCTAGGTTGGAATTTCATTGAGGAGTCATTAGGAGTAACTTAGGCTTTATTATTGAATTCCTACGCATCTTGACAAAATGGATAATGCATACAAAATAACCGGTATTGACAAAACGAGGTGCAAAATGCTAAACTAATAGAAAAAAAAAAGAACAAGTGACTCCCTTTTGCACAATTTTCTATATATATATTTTTACAAGATTAGAGAGCTCTATTTTTAGTGACTTAAACTTGAGGTGGCCGTAGCATGAAAAGAAAAGAAAATAAAAAATAAAAATCTAATTTTCACTTATGTATTGATCAACCTCACTTTTCGGCCAGGGTTTCTCAATAGGATAACATTGGGTCTGCGTAGGATTCCATGAGGAGCCACCTGTTGGCATTGATGTTGGTGACAGTGCTGGTCTTACTGACTGTATCTAGGAATGGTGCAACCATTTATGTTGCCTGTGGAACTGAGGGCTTTTGTTGAGTAACCTTATCTGGAGTAATCAAGATGCGACCAATGCCAGGAAATGATAGTCGCATTGGATAAGGAATGCATATGAAGGTATTTGATACAGTTCTCCAAGCGCTGTGCATGGTTTGAAGCTATCACTTTGGAGGTAAGAAAATCTCCCTCAAGTAGTGCGATACCAAGTAAGGCTTTTTGTGCCTTGTTATCGCCTCAAAAGTAACCAAGCAAGAAGCCAAGGATATTTGATAGTAAATCAATGCACCAACCATAAAGCTAACACAAAATCAACCAGGACCCATCATGGCTGATCTCAAATATACTTCCAAAAGAAAGAAATGCACGGGCTGCCAATGTAAAAGCAAAGACGATTGGAAGGAAAGATTGCACCAAAATAATATGCCCAATCCAATCTATCCATGTAGGCTTCTAATAATGAGGATCTCAAAATGATCTCGACATGGTCTCGCAAAGGTTGAAAAATGCCTCAAGAAACCATGATCCGATTATTCACAAGGGGCTTAGGAATCTCATGTCCTTCTGTGACATGCTTTTCAAACCAGATCAATGGCCGCCATGTAGATCTAGATATGCTGCATTATTTTTGCATAGTAGATACAAATAATAACTCATTAATAATTTTCGTTCTTCACAAACGAATAGGCGCAGGATTAGCGGAATCTTGGATACCATATCAGATTTTGTGGAGAAATTGAATGTCTTAACTTGCATTATAAGATATATTTATTTTTTCGTTACTGATGCAGGTTTGAGATTCGGGTTCAAAATTCATCCAAAAGTTTTTTGGGTTGGGTTCAGATTCGTCTTGGGTTCCTCCGTACAAGAATATATGTTTTTTTTAATATATATATATATATATATATATATATATATATATATATATGCAGCAACATATAAGTTCATACCTTGAACAAGGGCAACCAAACAAGAAAGTTTGGCAATGGAGGCAAGAAGTTCTTTTCATTCACAAATGCACAAATGACATATAAAACAACCTTTTTGGTCTTTTTGGTGGTCACTTTTAGGGTTGAAGGGTCAAATAGACCTAAGTTGGCAAAAAAACTTTATGAAAAAGTCAAAGAAAATGACATTTTTAGTCAAATTTGATCCAAATTCGTTCTGGGTTCCTACGTCCAATTCAAAAGTCTTCCAAATTCGTCCAAAAGTCTTACTGGGTCCTTCTGGCAGACTTTTTGGCAAATTTGAGTGTCTATGACAGAATTTACAGCGAATTCGAATTTCCTGTGAACCAAACTCGAATTCTAGCAGGGAGGAGCGAATGTGGTAACTTAGCATGAAGGTAATGAATAACTGTGTATTCACGGGTTCAACAAATAGCTTAAATAAGCTAGCAAACAATAACAAATAAAAAAACAAACAAACCATGCAAAGATAGATAATGGTGGAATATGACGTGACCTTGCTTGAAAACATTCGATAATGGGATGGATAGGGGAGAGTGTGATTTCTACTTTGCATGAAGAAGCTTATTTGAGGCATAAATCGCCTCAAATACCATTTTGTTGGCATTCCTAATTGCAACTCCAAGACGTGTGCATAGGCCCTAGAAGAGGTGAAGCAAGAGATGATAGCGCTTCTTGTGTTATTGGATGAAACAAAATTGGAGAAAGCTAGGGCACAAGCAACTATAGTAGCAACAATTGCTTTTAATATGCCAATAGAATTTGATGTAGACGCGACAAACGTTGTGAGTTCTAATTGCAATTCATGCATACATGGCACATCCACCTTATTTAGCATGAGTCGAATCTAGTCACAAGGGTTTTTTGTGCCTAGTAGCAATATGCATGCCACACAACCTTCATTGAAGGTATAGGGTGGAACAGATACATAAAGAAGTAGATAAGGCATGTGCAAAATTTTGGTATTACAACTGCCTTCCCTTCAATATGGCAAGGAGTCCATATTGGGAGTATTTGGTGATAATATTGATAGTTGTGGGGATTCGTAAATGTGTCACCTTGGCCCCTGCTGTCCCCCTCCCAAAAACTGAGGGTAGCATAGCATAATTGTTAACCTCTTTTCACCTTTATTAATCCCTGGCTGTAGTCATAGAGAATGAGAGCTCTTTGAATCTTGCATGATGCTTAAATTATTCTTTTGTCAAAGAGTCAGCTATTCTTGAGCGAGATTGAACTTGTAATTTGCTGCAAAAATATGCTCCTTTAAATATTAAGAGAAATGATTCCATGTAAGAATGGATTTGTCATGCAACTTATGATTTGTAATTAGCTTGTATGTAAGTTATGTAAATTGTAGAAGAGCAATATGGAGCCTTTATTTTTAAGACGACAAGAATCGGATATAGCACCCCATATAAACTGCAGTTCACTGCGTAAAATTTTTAACGTGACTTGTGACACTGGTGCGACACGTCCTCTGGTAACACGTGGGCCGGGGGAGACTAGACATTGTGACTTCGTGCTTTACCACAGGAAGCTATTGGCAATCGAGCTAGGTCCCCAGCCCAGAGCAATAAGGAGCTTATCTTCCAAAGAAAATTTGAAATTAGTGAATAAATGGAATGCACAAATTCTTTGGGACTTCTAATGACTTTCAAACTTGAGGGATTAGTGGTTTCTGTTTTTGGTGCCACTCTTGTAACAACCAAAACCTACTTGCATAACTAAAATAAAAACAAAACTTTTATTAACAAGCAGGGAAACTGAAAAACAACTAACTTCCATTTTCCTAAGAGCATGAAAAAGAATTACAGTTAACATTTCAATATAGTTACTAACTTCTTTTCACATGAAGCAGAAATTAACTAACTTTATCAAATACTTTCTAGGAAATAAAATCTTTTAAGAAAATAAATATTGCTTAAACAGAAATAAACTAATAGAATCAGAACCTGAACATGCTGATCTTTTCAATTGTTCCTGGAAATTCGTCCACCATGGGCAAAAGAGTATCATCTGGGTTTTTTACCACCCAACCATGGATCTTTTGATTGTGACTAACTGTCACCCGCACAACTTCAGTGGAAGTAGCCCAGCCCTTCCCAGGAATACACGAGTACGGTTTCCATTTTCTTGCCATCCGAAACTTGGTGTAGAACCCACAACTGTCTTAGCCAGTCATCCTAAAGACATCCTTGCCTATTAGGTGACCTTCCTAGCTAGACGTTGTACTAGTGGTCCTAGTGACTGACATATACTACACCTGGCATAGTACCGCCTTGGCCAAGGTTTTGAAAGTACAAACACATACTCTGTGCAGTCAATGTCGCCACCAAACTCATTCCATGGACCTCCTGGTCCGTTACATTGGATATCTCAATCCTGATGGCATTAACTTTCAGTGGTAAGACACTATAAAGTTCTATGTTCTACCCATCCCAGGGCAGTATCTTAACTGGTTTAGTCCCATAATAGGTTTAAGGAGGTTCAAAAGGTTCAATCATTAAATCTCTTAGACTCAGGATCATACACAGAACTTGATTGTTATCCCAAGAGAAAATTAAACAATCCAAAAGGGACCCAATAGGGCAGATCATAACTAAAATCAGTTTATAAAAGCTTTAACCCCACTGGTTTTGTCATGACAGAGACATGGGTACGTTACATTCACCGAGATTAACAATTTCTTTGCTAGAGATAAGTTATTACTTCTTTGAGGTGCACGAAATATTTGAACTCACACATAATGACATGCACGAGGAATTCACACAAGACATATAATCGAAATAAACGTTTCGCAAGCAGGTTAATCTATTTAAGAATGAGACCCAAATTTATGCAGATAAACAATGCCATGGTGCAGAGGAAACTTTTCCAAACCATGTGCAATCTTAGAAGTAGTTATACGATGACACAAACAATGCTGACAGGGATACTAACTTGTTCACAAACCAAGATGCAGTCCATAAACACATACATATATCTATCAAGGCACAAACGTGCATCTTTTATATAGACAGAGACGATTGCATAACATCTCAAAGAACATCATCACAACAATACTCAACGATATTTCATATTCATCCAAAAGTGAAATGCAATATTACTTCAAGCATCCATTGATAAAATCCATCATTTGAAGCCAAAGAAAAATGACAGCAAGTAGAACACATGCCTGCCTGTTACGCACAATCAGAGGAGAATCAAGCTGCAGGTAAAACAACCAGCTCAGAGTCGAAATAGCAGTTGCAGAAAAGACAACAAAAATAATGGTCAACACCAAAAATCCCCCACACACTGCTGCTTTTCCAACATTCACCAGAAAGAATGAGCTCCCCTTAGCCGACCCTAAGCTTCTTAGCTTGGATTGGCAAGGGTAACTCCTTGCCGAGGTGGCAAGAGGGAATTACTCTTAACACCTATGGCAAGAGCTGCCCAATAAGATACATACGCAATGCATACCATCCTGATTACTACATGATCGAAAATTTATTCCAAGTGAATGCAACATGCGAAAATATAATAAGTCATATTAAATATATGTATATATATATATAGATATGCACTCCTATATATATGCATATATCTGTAGATATATATAAATATATTTTCCGAAGGAATAATCAAATCAATATGAAATGCAAAGGAAGAGGATTAAATGAAAAACATACAAGGATAATTATATAATGATTACCAAGGTTGTTTATTAAAATTGATGAGGAAACTCTATGCCTAGAGCAAACTAGACCAACTAGACATCCAATTACTACATCCCCCAACCTAAGGGATTGACAATGGTTGAGGTTCTAGCTCGGATGGCGTTCCTGACGTTCACCATTTGCTCGCGCACTCCTACGTTGATGATACTCTTTCTCCACTCGCGGGATGGTTCTCCTCCTGCATCCGCTGACATGAAAGGATTAGATATCCACATCATTGTAATAATCTTATGTTATCAAAATAATATAAATATGCATCAATAATTCATTTCCAATTTTTCCACAAAAGAAAATATAATACCTCCTAGTATTATTTCCATTAACAGAACGAAATATACATATCTATTCTCATCAGCAAAGCTCCATAACCAAAATTAACTGAAATCCATTAACTGCCATTGTCACACTTCACAGGAAATAGTTATTACGGTTATAAAAATAAAATGGTCACAAGGAAGGGATGTTACAAGTCTGATTGGGAACATGCCTTCAAAGGACAAAAGAAATTAATGAATAGAAAATGTAGACTTGCACAAATGTGCAGTCTTTATAACAATTTAGAGCAGCTATAATTGATCCTTGTACATAAAACTCAATGCTTCTTACAATTGAAACAGAAAGTTGATATAATATTTTACATGAGATCTATCACAAGAGAATGGGCTTAAGTTGTGGGAATAAATAGTCCCAGACAAAACAGGCATTAGGGAGAAAGAATGTCTGTAAACAAAACAAAGTTTCAGCTCTGCTTTCCCTCCCACACAAAGCTAACAGAATCCTTAAGACATACAAATACTGGAGTTTAGATTCAGTTTCCCATCATATTTTCGCCCCTTCTAAATTCAGTACAAACATATTTTAATAAATCCCATCCCTTTTTCCAATGGGGAAAACAAGTGGAAGAGAGTGAAGAAATTAACTGCTTTACAAATGAGAAATGACATGTAGGATGTTTGATGCTACTTAAAATGTGGGACAGTATGCTTTTTTTGGTAGTGCAACTCTGGCTTGCAATTGATGACCCTGTAAAGAAGTAAAGAAATAAAATTTGAAGAGCTAACCATTTGTTTGACAGTGCCCATAGTTTACACTTGAGGCATCTACAACTCGAAAGTTTGCTGTTTTTGAATCACTTCACTCTTTAGATTGGATCCTTTATCTTTTGTTGGTAACCATAACAATAGCTAGCATGACTCAGCAACATATTGTTTTTAAGAAGGGAGATGTACAAACCATTTGATGAGAAGTTGGGTTCAAATGAGGTTGGATGCAGCAATTCTCCACCAATGAATGCTGTGGGGAATAGAAAAGGGTGTTTATCAACAGAAGGGTGGTACATATGAGGATGGATGCAGTAGGTCTGCAGAAATGCATGCTGTGGGGAATAGAAAAGGGTGTTTCACAGCGGAAGAATTTTATTCCTTGGCATGAGGAGATGCCTATTACAATTTACAGAAGATTTATGCATTGACAGAAACTATCTTTCACAAAAGCAAATGTAGACAATTATGCATTAATATAGATTTCTCAAAAGTATAATTATTCATTGATATTAGAGAAGGTGCTATCCTACATCTTATTTTTCCATCATACGATTCTGGAATTTTCTCAACTTGGGTTTTGCAGAAAATTTGAGGTTTTAATAGGGCTGTGATTTTGTTTTTGCTCATTTTTGTCATGTGAACTGTAGCCTTATAATCATTCAGATCTGTTTTGTTACGTGTTAGTAGGCCAGATACTAGAGAAGGAAACAAAATTACTATGCAACTACCAGAAATGAAGAAAAAACTATAGGTTGTTGATTCTTCAACAGAATGCTCAATTATATCAGTATGCCAATTTTCTCCATTTTTTACCAATTATCCCCTGATTCCTGATCCTAATGTTGGGAACATTTCTGTATGATTGTGATGTATGTATTATGGAAATTAATAACAATATTTTTTATCTCCTATACTGATTATAGATATTCTGGTTTTCTGTTTGCTTATGATTGAACAATATTTTGATCACACCTGTTTAGTTATTTTATCTTAATTCCTAGTCAGCAAGACTATAAATTTAAGTTTCGGAACTAAATTTTGCAGGTGAGAAAGGTGTGGGGGAAAGTGGTAAGCCACTCCATTACAAGGGAAGCCATTTCCATAGGGTCATACCGAGCTTTATGATACAAGGTGGGGATTTCACCCTTGGAGATGGAAGAGGTGGAGAGTCCATCTATGGAACTAAATTTGCTGATGAGAACTTCAAATTGAAGCATACTGGACCAGGTATGCTAATTTCCATGTAGATTTTAATGTTTTCTGTGTTGTTTGTATATAAAGTTACAAAGTACAGGCATGCATAAAATGCAGACTGTAAAGGAAAAAAAGCCTTGAAAATTTCTTATACATGTCGTACATAAGAATATATTAAAACACTGAAATAAGAGTGAAGTTTGCCCCAGTTTATGTTCTAATTGATTTACATTAACTGTGGAAATATCATGTCTATAATTAGTAGGCAACCTTGTCAATCTTACATTCAAACGAAACACCTATGAATTGATGCATGCTTTCAACCAGAAATATATTTTAGCTTCATATTAATTAAACATTTATCATGTGAATTCAGTTGAGTGTAAGTTGATGAGATCACTAGGCATCCCATAATCAAATTGATGGGGATTATGCCATATTTCTCTGAAGAAGTTATATGTGTGCATTATCTTTCTCGTGCAATACAATACAGCACAATGGGACATGAATGATATCATAATGGAGTGGACAATTAAAAAAATTGCTTAGTGATGTAATGTTCAATACTTAATCAGATGTTATCATTATATGAATCACAACTAACAGTAGCCTAATGACACCTTCCTAAATGATTACGAAGAAAATGTTTATGATATCCTTCTTTTTTGTTTCATTAGAGGGACTTTTTGTAGTTAAATTTTTGTTCAGTTCAAAATTTATGGGTGATTCTTTTGTTTATGATATCATCATTTCTCATGTCCTTATACATAGACATAAATATTTCAGTGACATTTTTTATAAAGCAGTTTTGATATATAAGATTGGTTTTCTCTTGAGTTGATTATCATTTGTGAGGATGTACATATGCAGCTTATATACATATTTATATTGAATGTGCTTATAGCCTTTTACCTTCTCCTTCGAGCTATTGATGAATGGATCCTTCTTATCGCAAGGAATATAATATAGCATAGAAGCTTGGATATTTTATCAGAATAATTTTATTCACAGGAATTAAGTGATTCTTTGCTTGGCAACATCAATTTTTCTATACACTGCTTATTTTTTGTTAAATTTGGTTCCAAGCCAATACTAGTTCTTAACTGATTGTGAGAAGACCTTAATCATGTTTTGTATAAGCTCTTGTAAATTTGAAATCAGCTTAGTATCTTACGATGGTTGTATAAATGCTTCAAGATGAAACAACTATTTTGGTAAGGAGCTAAACTTGGGGTCATATGAATGTGTATTTTCTTCCAAAAATACTTTTTGGAAGCTTGAAATCATTGTATAGAAGGCAGTGGCGCCTTCAAAACATTTCTTGGTGCAGCTACGTTGAATCTAAAGAGAGCTATTGATTCATTTTGGTATTACATGTGATTGCATTGTTTGGTGTTCACTGTTGACAAGTATTTTAGCTGAGTATAAGTTTGTGTTGGTGACATAAGCATCTTGGAGGCATGAAATTGGGTGGTACTGTTGCAAAGCTATTGTTGTATTGTCTTAAGTGCTTAAGTGTACCGAACCTACAGGTCGTGTGTTTTAATGGACAGATAGGCAGATAGCCTATCATTTAATTATGATTGAGGGAGTATGTTGGCCTAGGATTTTGGAGGAAAAGAGGAGACAAAGGAATAAACTGAAAAATGCATTGATGTTGAAGATAGAGAAAGCTAAAGAGAATTTTTGGGGTTAGACCAATTGGTGTCAATTGATGATGATTATTCTCAATTTTTTTTATCATTTTTGAAGATTATAATGAGAATAAAATACCAAAAGGCATGCACAGATATTCTGAAATTTTGGAGGTGATGTGAATGATTGGAGGTCTTATTATTCAGACATATGTGATGAAGGCTGAGAAAACTGCAAAAGTAAACTATTTGTCTTAAATGGTTAAAAAAGAGGCAAAAGTTAGAGGACTAGCAATGGATGCCATCAAAAGGCATAAACTAAGTTCCTACCATTGGTTTTGTTTATTGAATGTATTGATTACATGAATTGAGTTCTGTAAAATTGGAATGAGGGTTTTAATTTTTAAGTTTTTAACACACAAATCCCATCTGGGATTCTGTAATTGAGCCATTTTGGTAATAATTGCATTTCTTCTGCAGAGCATCAAGACTAGTGTTCCACACAGTTTGGAGTGGTAAGCACATTGGCCTAGTAAATGCTAGAAACTTTAGTATGAAGGTTCAAACCCATGAGTACAATGGATTAGTGAGCTTGCAATGTCAGTGATCACAATGGCCTGTTGGGGTTTTGAGTTTTGGTGGCTACAACAACAATGCCATAACCTAACTATCACACTATACTCTTAATAAATATAATTTAATTATATAACTTATTTCAATAAATAGTGATCATTTTATATAATATTAGAGGTGGTTTTATAGGGACCCCCCACCCAAGAAAATGAAGCACCAAACAAACAACATAAACTTAAACAAAGAAAAAACCTATCCCAAACCCACATAGGGATGGTGGCATGTAACTAAAATAAAAGAGGAGCTAAAGAGGAAGGTTGCTATCCACAAGCAAGCACCATCAACAAATTTGAACCCAAAAACTAACAAACCCAAACCAATGAGTTTGCACCAAAATTGTGGATACCCCATCTGTTGATGCTTCGAGGTGCCCCAACATACAATCTTTTTTTTTCAGCTTACCACAATAAGTATCTCTTGCAATGACCACTTGCTTAGACATCACCTCTCGAGCACCACCAAGGTTACACAAGGCATTAAACTTTCAAACCTTTTCTCAGCCTTCTTCAACAAACCTTTGACTAGAGATCACACAACATAAGTTTTGGTCACCTCTAGAGTCCCATGATGATGGGATAGCAATAGGTATTTTAGCATCAATTGTAAGTCTTGATAGGAGGCAAGCTCGTCACTATCATTATGAACAGCTTGAAGCTCACCGTTTAAGGCACCATTTTCTGATTCAAACCCCACGGGAACACATGGAACTTAAATACCAACATTAGCACCTAAATCTTTTATGCTAAGGTCATTGTCTTCCATTTTTGGTTTCTTTGATAGGAGCACAAGAGGTTCAATCTATTGCCTATCCTCGTATGGAATCATTTTCCAATTTTGTACAAAAACTTGTCACTTTTGAAGTCCACAAATGCATTATCTTTGATGCTATCACAAAGTACAACGCTCTTAACAAATTCAGGAAGACAAAATCTTATCATTGGAATCTTATTAAGCTGACGGTTTGTAACCCTACCATGATGGAAGGGATCTCTAATGATGCCCACCAAATGCTTGCAAATCATAGCACAAAGAAACCAATGCCAAACACCATAAAGAAGTGTCACGACCACCACCAAGCACCACACAGAGTAACCATGCCAATAAATCAATGCATGCCAACAGGCAAAGAACCATAGAGGAAGCAAAAGTAAACCATTGCAAATAAAACCAACTCCCATGTGTCACACTCCAAACCCCTTTGCCCACATTGCCTCCAACATCAAATGTTGAGTGCCTCCCCAGACCTGGATGTTGTTAGGGCAAGCCACAACTAAAGACTATCAAGGCAATACAATGGGTTTCAAAGGGTTCACCAATGCAACCTGTCACCATGGCTACATGTTCAAGATCCACCTAATCAGTAACTCGAAAGCTAATCAATGTCAAGAAAGGTATTTGGTCAACCTTGACTTTGCCTAAGAAATCTGCCACCCAATACCTCCACAGAAACAATGAACAATGACAATATCCTCAAACTCCTTGGACAAAGACCCCACTTCGTCTATCAACTCTCCCAACTTCCTATTTAGGTAAAGGGATCTGTTCAAACCTTGTATAACATTAGTCAAATCCCCTTTGACAATCGATTTCTTGCAACCTACTGATTCAATTAGTGAGAGACCAGGGACAATTGCTTCCCACTCGCTTCATAATTGGTCCTTGTAACTAGGAAAAAGGAGCCGCTCTTAACAAAAATTTTAGTAACATTTTGGAGCACCACACTAGCCCAACTAAGCATGTGTTGCCTTTGGAGGCTCCATTGAAATTTAACTTGATGAACCCTAAGTTACCGATTCGGGTGCGGATGTGGGTGCGAGAATCTGGTACGCAGATGTGTGAAATTTTTTTTAAGAGTTTTGGGTGCGTTTTTATATAAAAGAAATGTAGAAGTCTGAAGAATATATAACATATCATAAATTAACAACTTAGCAATACTTAAATTTAAAAAATAATACATTATCAAGCTACCAATTTGACTATATATACAATATATTATATATAATATATTATATATACTATATAATAATACATTAAAATATATTATAAAATGAATGTGTTTAAAGATTTAGTTTTTAATTTATAAATATATAAACAATAAAAATGTTAAATGTTACATATTAAATAATAAATATATTTTAAGCTTGCGACCGAGTGCAAAACTCCATTGCAAGCTTAAAGTATATTCATTATATAATATCCCTTCATGTATACATGTGTCTCTGTAAAACTCATTTTCACCAAGTTGACGGTGTCATTTTAGTGGTTTACATTAGATCAACGGTGTCTCGTGCAATTATGCCATTCATCGTGGGGCAAAACCTATTCATTTTCGTCTGTGATTTGCCGCATCTCCTATTTTCAGCACCTATTCATTTCAACCCGAGATTCACGCCTGTTCCTCTAAGTGGCTGAATATATTTCAATTTAAAAAGCCGTAGTTTTGTTCGGAACAAACTTCGGGCTGAATTATACTGAATTTTTAATATTTTATTGGAGCTCGTTATATGGCGAATGCTGTGACACAGTGTCCTTTGGTGAATTATGTCTTCTACGTGCATCCGCTCCCGCATCCGCTTCCGAATGCATCTGCATCCGCCTCCAGCCCCTAACCCAGCGCACCGGTAACTAAGGATGAATCCCTTGGCTGGGGTTTTCCAACAAACATTAATGCTTATTGTCTTTCTTTGTCATTACCCTATGAATAGGTAATATATAAATATGGTCAATATAAAAAAATATAATAAAACATTATTTAAAATTAGATTTTATTTTAAATTCTTTTTGACGGGATGAGTGTACTTGGGCATGGCCTCCACTAATGCAGTGAACACCACCACTGATTAGAATTGGCTGCAATTTTCACATTTTCTTTCTGTTTATGATTGGTTGATGACATGTCCGACTCAGACCCATTCTCAACATGATGATCTTATGACTCCACTTTGACTACTCTTCAAACTTGTGAGCATTTAAGAAAATAAAATTTACATAGTTTAACTGTGAATCGAAAAATTGTTTTGTAAGATGGGATCCTCTTGACATCTCTAGGGCCATCACCTGCAACATAACGCGATCTTGTGGATGGCTGCCCCTTGACAGGCATATTTAAGCCCTACCCTCCCCCTGAAACACTGGCGGTGTGTCGATGTGGAACGCCACAAGACTGAATTGATCTGTTGGGCTTTTAAAGATGAAACAACTCGAAATGCAACTTTGTTCACAATATGTGGTTTACCTCACAGGCACACACTTAACATTTAATGCAGTCAGACATTTAACAATTGAAAAAGTTTAGTTTGCAGGTAGGCATTCTGTGACTAATACAACTTTTGCAATAGATGACTTCAAGCAATGCTAAAATGATTGCATCTGCAACATGAATCACCTTGAGACAACATAATAGAAAGTGGGTTGGAAATCATTGTTTTTTTTTTGATCGGTAAAAGGCCGGAGCCAGAATTTTATTAATATTAAAAATAATTTTTACAGTATAACCCCACTCGCTGCAGGCGCTGGTAGGAAAGAGTGGGGTCGAGAAAACCTCCAGCCTTGCCCGGGACAAAAGTCCTATACCTGATATAGAAATATACGTGGGCATTCCCACGACTCGAGCTTTGTCGAGATTTCATAAATACATAGGTCCGTGGGCATACCCACTACCGAAAAAATTAACAATTTACAATTTACAAATTATAATGACCATGATAGTTACAATTTTGATCACATTTTTGAGATATCATTTCGCGGTCCTATAACTTCAAAGGGAGCTTATACTTGGTGCCGAGTTGAGTCCTTCCTCTTGAAATGCATAACAGTTTCCTCGACAACCAATGGTCAACTTATCAACTTTAAGAATAAATTTACCTTAGG
>MU225025.1:766910-810462 GCA_018584345.1 Thuja plicata | reverse complement strand
ATTAACACAGGGCAATAAAATATAATAAATAAATCAAAATAAATTAATTTAAAAAATATTAAAAAAATTTGGTGTCATATTCCAACTCCAATTCAAAATGAACAACCAAACGAAGAATATGGAGACCTAAACTCCAATTCTGATTCAAAGTGCAGAACCAAACAGAGAATATGGAGATTTGCATTCCAATCCCAATTCGAAAATGTCCAACCAAACAGAGAATGAGAATTTCACAAATTCCAATTCCTATTTTCAGTTTGACAACCAAATAGAGAATGTGGATTTACAAATCCATATTCCAGGGCAACCAAACAGTCCCAAAAAATGAAAACCAGGGTTTGCATAACCAGGCTATGGATAACCATGATTTGTTTCATTTTCCAATTCCCCAACCAAACGGGCCCTTAAGGAAAAAGAACCTTCTTCAAATTGAGATTTTCTTATATATGAGTTGAGGATTTCCGTGATACAAGCTTCAATTTTAAAAACTAGAGATGATGCCTGCATCTCTTGATCTTTAAAGATTCTTCTGTTTCTTTCCTTCCATATCTCCCAAATAATGATGGCAGGGCATATATTCCAAATTTTACTATATATCCCCATATTATTACCTTTGGGCCATCCTAATAAAAGATCATTGAAAGATTTTGGAAGAGGTGCAGTCCACTCCATTTTTTGTTTGAACCATTCCCAGCAGAGTTTGGCAAAAGGGCAATTGTAGAGTAAGTGATCTATATCTTCTGAATCTTGTTTACATAAAATACATCTTGAGGGACATTGAAATCCTCTTTTTTGTAGATTATCAGTTGTAAGGATCTTACCCTGAAAAGCTAGCCAGAGAAAGAGTCCTGCTTTGGGTAAGCAAGAGGTATCCTAGCATAGGTTTAGTGGAATGTTTACCTCATTCCACTTTTGAGAACTTATGATAGCTTTATAACCTTCTTTAACGCTATAATTACCAAGTTTTGAAGCAGCCCATATTAGTTTATCTTCCCTATCAACCTGCTTAATTGATCTATTAGCTATGATTGTTTGATAGGATTTTTTAACCATAGGGTCAAGGTCTAAATTCTGTATTGATTTCCATGTCCATTTTTTATCATTGTTGAGGGTCATATAATCCTTGACTTTGTCCCCCCAATGATGTGATAGTAGGTTTTTGCACTCAGCCGGGAATCCTTGTAAATCTAATGGAGGATACCCGTCCCATGAGTCTTCCCAGAAAAGAGCATCTTGACCTTTACCTATGTCCCATGTAAGGTATTTGGTTATCAGGTATCTGCTTTTGGCTACAAAGTTCCAGCTATCCGATCCTTTAGGGAGGGTCTTCATTCTGAAAATGGATAGTGGGTCATTTGCATTTAGATACTTGTTGTATAGAATTCTAGCCCATTTTTGGTTATGTTCTTTATAAAGCCTCCAAGATAGTTTTGCACCTAGAGCTTCATTTTGCCAATTGAGTTTCTTTATTCCTAAGCCGCCCAGTTCTTTGGGTTTACTGATTTTGTCCCATTTTATAAGCGCAATTTTCTTATCCTCATCACAATCTTTCCAAAGGAAGTTTCTGAGTTTTGCCTCCAACTTATTATTAATGGATTTAGGAAGAGGGAGACATGATAGTGGGTATATAGGCAATGCAGCTAGCACTGCTATGATTTTGGTGACTTTACCAGCCTTAGTCAGCCATTTGTCTTTCCAACCTCCTATTTTTGAGTCGAGTTTGGAAAGAATTTGATTCCAAACTTTGGTATGCTTATTCCTATTTTCTAAGTCAATCCCTAAATATTTACAAGGAAACTTACCTATTTTGAAATCCATAAGTTGACTTATTTGTTGTTCCAATGATGGATTTGTATTTATAAAAAAATTTTCTAATTTTTCCGCATTAATTTTTTGTCCCGATGCCTCTGAGTATGATTGAATAATTGTCATAATATTAGATGCTTCAGAAATGGAGCTTTCACTAGGGAGAAAAGTGTCGTCCGCATATTGTTGGTGAGTGATATTTGGGACATTTTCAGTTACAGAAATACCTTTTATTTTCCCTTCCACTTGGGCTTTAGAGAAGGCTCTGCCAAAGGCTTCAGCCATAATTATAAAAAGAAAAGGGGAGATAAGATCTCCTTGTCTGATACCTCTCGATGTTTCGAAGAAGCCTTCAGGGGTACCATTTAAGAGAATAGAGATTTTTGTTGTGGATATGCACTGATATATCAGATTGATCCATTGATGAGAAAAGCCGAATGCTTCCATCGTCTTGCATAAAAATCTCCAATCTACCATGTCATAAGCCTTCTGAATATCAAGTTTGATGAACATGCTAGGAGTTTTACTTTTGGAGGCTGAATGAATAGCTTCTTGAATGATTAAGATGCCATCCAGAATCGACCTTCCTGGAACAAAACCAGTTTGTTTTTCCGAGATAAGTCTAGGAAGCAGGGGTTTTTTTCGATTGGCTAGAATTTTGGTTAGAATCTTATAAACAGTATTACATAATGCTATAGGCCTGTAATCTTTTGGGCCTTCAGGAAATTTTGATTTCGGGATTAGAGTTAGAAAGGTGAAGTTAATTTCAGATAGAAGCAAGCCACCATTTCTGGTTTCTTCTATAGCCTTCCATAGATCCAAACCGATAATTTCCCAGCATTTTTGAAAAAAGAAGGTCTGGAACCCATCCGGTCCAGGAGATTTGTCTGGATGGATACTAAAGAGGGCCGTCTTTACCTCTTCCATTGAAATTGGTTTATTTAAAATTTTATTATCTTCTTTTGTTATTACTGAAGGAATATTTTTTAACATTTTGTCTTGTGCCAGCTTGTTGGAACCTTCAAAGTTATTTAAAATATTTCGGAAGTAGCTTACTATTGTTTCAGAGATAATTTTGGGGTCTTCCGTAAGGGTACCCATTGAGTTTTTGATTTTAGAAACGCTCTTAAAGGATCTGTTTGCTAAAGTGCTATTATGAATTTTTTTTGTGTTTCGATCACCTTCATCTAGTCATTTTTCTCTGGATTTTTGTCTCCAGAAGGTTTCTTCTTTAGCTAATATACACTCTTGTTTTGCTAGCAATTCTTTCTTGCGAAGGTACGAATTATTATCCATGCCTAATTTTATAACCTCATTGTTAAGTTTAACCAATTCCTCTTCGTTCTCTAATTTTTCTTTTAAAATATTTCCAAAGTGTTCTTTGTTCCACTTGAGTATTTTTTCTTTAATGTATTTTAGTTTAGATACAAAAATGAACATCTTTGAACCGTTAAACTTTCTTTCATTCCACCAGGTACTTATGTGATTCATGAGATTATTATCTAAGAACCACATTTTTTCGCACTTAAAAGGATTTTTGTGTGGTTTTATAGGTTCTGATAGTGTAATTTGGACAGGGTAATGGTCAGAACCTGCTATAGGAAGGATGGAAGAGTGAATATCTAAATCTTCATTGATAGCATCTCTTTTGACAAAATATCTGTCTAGTTTTTCTGCTATGTAGTTGAAATCCTTCCTCCTATTATTCCGGCTAAATTTCCCATTACTCATAGGTATGTCTTCTAAATGATTATCTTCTACCTAGTTTTTGAAATCTACTGAAGCAGGGTGGATCTGCTGAGAGCCGCCAAATTTTTCATTAGGGTTGAGGATGGTATTAAAATCTCTGCCAATTATTAAGAAATCATTGCTATAGTCTTTAATAAATAAACTAATATCTTTCCATAAAGTTTTTTTATCCGCACACTGAGTGGGACCATATAAGTTAATCAGAAGGAATTGAAGGTTAGTATTAATAAAGCTGCTGATCCAATAATGGTTAGAACTAATGACCTTGAGGTGTACCTTCCTGGGATTCCAAATTAGACCCAGACCGCCTGAAGCCCCTCTGGATTCTTGCATATATGAATTCCATCTTTTTAATTTATTACTGAGTCTATTACCTTCCTCTTTGTTAAGTTTTGTTTCTTGTAGCATTATGATTTCAGACTCAAAGTCTTTTAGATTTTGATGTAAAAGCCTTTGCTTGCTAGAGGCATTTAAACCTCTAGCATTCCATGTTGTGATCTTCATGCTGCCGTGGGAAGGAACTTCCCCTTCCCAGTGTTGAAAATTTCATTGATTTTCTGTTGTTCTTTGGCTTTCCCGTCTACTTCTCTAAGTTCTTTAAGAGATTTCCTGCCTCTCTTGCTCTTAGCCTTTCCATATTTTGGAGCCTTGATACCTTCTTGGTTCATACTGATTCCCAGCTGTTCAAGGTTATTTCTGATGTAACTATTATTGTCAGTCTGCCCTGCTGCTGTGCAATCTCTTTCTTCTTCTACAAGTTCTTGGAGAATTCGGTATGATAAATTAGCTTCCTCTAGATTTCTCCCTTTCTTTGTGACCTATTTTTGGATACAGTCTTCTTCTTCAATGCTCATGATATCTTTCCTTAGCTTTTCAAATGTATAATCCTTGCCCCCTAACTGCAATACTCATTGTAATAAGTCTTCTTTTTGAGTTAAATTGCTTTTGTCAAAATTACCAGGACTAAAGACATGTATTAAATCTTCAGTTAATCTTTCCAAATTCTCACTTATTATCTCTTCATCCTCTGATTCCTCTATATCACTTATATTCTTATTAAGAAAATGACTGAGATCTTGGGATATTGCCTCAATTTCCTGAGTTACTTCTTTACTTTTTAAAAAATGTTCGGGAGTTTGCCAGAACTTGGAAGATTTCCTATTGCTTGTGGTCTGAGGAGAACCACCAAAATCTGTTGCTTGGTTAGGATCTGGGCTATTTACCTGTGCCATTTCTTTATTGGCTCCGGATTTAGCTACTAAATCCTTCCCCTTCATCCCTTCTGGATTCTTTTTGCCCTGTCTTAACTTCTGCTGCTTCTTCATTCTTTTGATCCTTCTTTTATTTCTCTTGTTTCTGCTTTTTTCTTTGACTTGGATAATTTTTCCATGGGCATCTGTCTTCTGAGAATCTTCTTTCCTAATAGAAATGTTTTCTTCCTTTTCTGGTTCAGGACCTTCCTTTTCAAAATCCGGGAGATTACTGAGCTCAGGATGTTTATTCATCATAGGACTTTCTTCAGTAGTAGAATTATTGATCTCAGCTTGTTCCTTTTGGGGCTTCAACAAGTCCATGTCAGTTTCTTTTGGAGATTTATTGGTTAACACAGGTATGGTATCCTCAAGCACATTAGTTAGCTTGATATTATTAGCATCAGCATAATATTCATTATCTAATCTAAAAATTTTAGAAATTTCTGTATCATTTCTGAGACAATTGATATAATATATAGATGAATTTGTAATAACTTTTATAGATTCAAATGCAAATGAATTAACTCTACATTTAACTAATAGCCTAACACAGTTATATAGTTCAAATGAAGCCTCAATTCCAACTGGTTCTCCCAAGGATGATCCAATTTTCTTGAGGATTTCCGGATGCATTAACTCCGGGGGAACCGACTGGAGAGTAACCCAAGTAGGGATTGTAAAGTCTAAGTTCTCCTTCTTGCAATCCGGGGTCCATTCAAAGAATTTGACCACATATCCTTTGAAGAAACGTTCAACTAATTGCAAAAATTCTTTTTTAATGGCCTCATTTGAACTATGCAAATATGCTATTCTATCAGTAAAATGAGAGATACTTACCTGATTTGAGCAGTGTTCCCTTAGCCAGTCAATAAGATTTGGCAGCTCCGATATTGGGCCGTTCCAGTAACCAAAAAAACCAAACCTTTGACATTCCTTCCACCTTTGTTCACTGAACTTATTACTAATGATGACGATCCCCTTCTCGAGGTTCACCGCATCTTGAAATATACCCGTTCTAGGGTTTATTTTGTTTTTGCCAAAATTTCTTCTGCGATGTGGGGGGGATGTAAGTTGGAGAGGAGTTAGGGTTTATTGATGTATGGTTTGAATCTTTTGCTTGGGTGTTCTTAACTTCCATGCTAGTTCGCTTTACTGGTACTTGATTCGCATATTTCGTTAAATTGAAATATTTGAATTGCTGGTCTAACATTTCTTTGGTAAAAATAATTGGCCGTGTATATACCTTAGCCTTTGCGCCAACGACTTTGTGTGGGATTTCTCCATTTTTCTGGTTTTCCACGTTACCCTTTCCAGCCAGATTTTTCTTATTTGTTGCCTTAGTTCTTTCTAACGGCTGGAATGCATTTGCTAGTTTAAGGGCTGGGGCTTCCTCATTGGCCTTGTTGTGCTTTTGCGATACTATCTGATTTCCAGTTTGATTCTTCCTTGCTTCAACATCCTTATTTGATGGACCCTTGAAACAATTTTGCTTTTTGTGCTTCACAATCTGCCAGGAAGAATTATCACATTTTGATTTGGGCTCTGCCCTCGACACCGTAGCTACGCATTCCGCCGAAGCCCTAATTTCTGCCTCATTCCTTAGCGTATTTATATCCTTTCCTGATTTGTCCAAGGCTAGTTTATCTGCTTCAAATTTTATAATGCTCCTCCTTTTTTGTTCTTCAATAAAAGGTCTGAGATGATCATAGTCTGGTTGTATTTTCACATTTTTCTGCTTGCAATCCTTTTCTTTATGCCCGTAAAGCCAACATCGAAAACAATAGCTAGTGAAAACGGGCTTGGTAGTCGCCTTTGAAGCATTTGGACTTGTCTGGTAACCTGCGGTAGAGGATTTTGCAAAGGGTTTTTTCCCGACATCTACATCACTTCGCAGATTCGCATTATCTGCGTTTTCTCGCTTTTTTGCTCCATTTTCTAGATGATATTAATGTTTAAGTTAATAATATTAAATTTACTAATAAAAAATGGAGCGTCGGGGGAGGAGGGACGATCTAGGGTTTCGTACCAGGCTGGTTGCAGGAAGGCGGGATGCATTCGATAGGCGTGGCCCACGGTGACCATGGTTCCCTCCAGCACGACGATCAAACCCTGATAATGGAAGCATGGGTAGATTTGGCAGGGAATGGCCTCAGAAGGACCTGCATCTGAGATGGATTGATTCACGTCCTTTACTCGGGAGAACCGATGGGATGCAAAAAATGACAGATCAAGTTTGGCGCCCTAAGGAGGTTGAGAGGGCCCAACCTAAGCCCATTACCAAAGATAAGCCGAGTACCACGGACAATAGATCCATTAGTGTTCGAGTCGAGTCTGAAACCTGGAAAAATTCTATTCAAATGTTGAGGGTGCAGGCTTTTTCGTGAAGTGGGGAGGTGGATGGCCGACATACCCTAAGATCAAGAACTGGGTAACGGCTGAATGGGGTCCCCTCTTCAAAGTGAAGACTCTGCCGAATGGTTTCTTTTTAATCATAGCAGATTCAGAAATGGAGAAAACCAGAATCATGTTTAATGGTCCATTCATGATGGGCGGGATAGGATTCTACATTAAAGAATGGATCCCAAACTTCAACCCTAAACATGCCTCCATTGAAGAAGTGCCAATTTGGATTCGACTCTACAATCTTCCACACGAGTATTGGCATGATGAATTCTTCAGAATGATCGGGGACAGGTTGGGCACATTCATTAAAGCCGATGAAGCGGTGGACAAAAAGGAATTCTGCATGTATGCAAGGATTTGCATCCTGTGGAAACCCCATCCACTCTTGCTCCACGTGATGGAAGTGCGCACGGCGGAAGGATACTGGTGGCTAGAGATCGAGGTGGAAGAAACCTTAGAGAAATGCCATGTTTGCAAGGAATGGGGGCACAAGGCAGAAGAGTGCTTAGCTAGGCAAAAAGGGAAGGGGAAAGAAGTTCATAATCTCGAGAGCATTCTGGTTTTCCTTATTCCGAATCCGGAAAAGCCTCCGGTGCCTTTGGAGCCTATATTCGAGAAGTCACAGGTGGTCTCTACTCTGGCTTCACTTGTAGGAACCCAAGTGGACGTTGCAACGGTTAGCCTGGGGGTGGAGATAGAGGATAACAATCCCCTCAGGGTGGAGATGGGGTTAACCACCCAGGTACAGGGCCCATTCATCCAAGGTGAGGAAGCACAACCAACAGGTATCTCACCAAGGTTGTATCGAGATATGGCTCCTGTAGTGGAGACTGAAGCACTCCTCATAAGCCTGGCGGAGCTATGTGAGGGGTACAAAGACATTCATGTCCCCATCGAAACTGGGTTTTGTTGGCCCAGATTCTGATACAGACACCATGATCAGTGAAACTCAGTTGGAAGATATGTTGGGTCTAAAGGAGGAAATTAGAATCAAGGAGCCTCGCACGATCAAGCAGACAAAGTCACAAAGGAAAAAAGCCAAGATTGGAAGTCCGAAATCAAGGGGAAGTAAATCTAACCATCAACTACTAGTTGATGCTCGCAATACCAAGGGGCAAACTAAGCTTTGATCTGGAAGGGACCTTTTCCCTTCTGGGCAGCCATGAAGTTCCTTACTTGGAATGTCAGGGGATGCAATGCCCCTGACAAGAGGTGTTTGATCAAACGAGGGCTTGATCAAGCGAAACCAGATTTAGTATGTATCCAGGAGACTAAGTTAGACAGTGAAGGTGTAGCTAGGATTTTTGGGGTAAGATAGAAATGGTCAGGTTTTTTTGTGGATGCGGTCGGGGCCTTTGGTGGCCTGGGGATTATCTAGAATCTGAGACTGGTAAAGGTAGAAGCGGTGAGTTCCTTTACGATCAATATTTCACTTTTTTTGTTCAATGTATATGGTCCGACTAAAACAGAGGATAAACGTCGGGTCTGGGAGGAAATTGCACTGGCCCTCAATGGAATTGGGCAACAAGTGGCGGTCATTGTAGGGGATTTCAATGCTACCCTAGTACACTCGAATAAACGGAGTGGGAGTGGCAGACTCAGCAGAGTTCAGATCGACTTTTAAAATTTTGTAGTTAATAATGGTCTATGGGAAGTGACTGCGGGGGGTGGGAACTACACTTGGACTAATAGGAGAGCCAGTTTCTCTAACATTGCGGAAAAGCTGGATCATTTTTTTCTGGAAAGGAATTGGAATGTCCTTCCCCTCGTTTTTGAAGCCAATATCTTGGGACTGTCCAGATCGAACCATTACCCGGTGTCGTTAAGATTCCACAAGGATGGCATACCTCCTAGGAATCCTTTCAAGATGGAGAAAATGTGGCTCCAAGAACCAGCTTTCAAGGAGTTGGTCTTGCAGTGGTGGGCCTCGGCTCCCACTGAAGAGGGGAATTTGGCCTTTAAGTTCTGGAAAAAGCTGGGTTTTCTTAAGCAACAAATGAAAACATGGAATAAGACTCATTTTGGAGATATCTTTGTTGAAAAATTGCGATTAGAAGGACAGCTGGAGGCCTTAAATAGCAAAGTACTGAGTGAAGGCATGGATGAAGTTGACTTTCTCACCGAAAAGGATCTGCTTAGTAGATACAGTGAAATACTTTAGCGAGAGGAAGTCTTTTGGAAACAAAAATCGTGGGAAAACCGGCTCAAAGTAGGGGACAGAAACACAAAGTTCTTCCATAGTTCGGTCAAAATCAAAAGGAGTGTGAATAGGATCGTGGAAATCAAAGCAGATAATGGCAACATGACATAAGATTGTGAGGATATCAATAGAGAGGTGGTTGATTTCTTTTCCAACTTGTGGGGATAGGATGGGATGAATGATGCTCAGGCCCAAAGGGAACTTCTCCAACTCATACCGAGCCTAGTCAAGCCGGAGGACAATCTGAGACTTATTGCCCCTGTCAAGTTAGCCGAACTAAAGGCAACAGTTTTTGGGATGGGGGGGGGGGGATAGAGCGCCAGGACCCGACGGCTTCCAAGCTTTTTTCTACCAAAACTTCTGGGAGATGCTTGGGCTAGAATTGCTGGCTGTGGTGAATGAATCAAGTTCAAAAGGATTAATTCTCAAAGACTTCAATAATACGATGGTTACCTTAATTTCCAAGACTGAAAACCCCAGTTCCTTTGAGGAGTTTCGCCCTCTCTCTCTCTGTAACACGATCTACAAAATCATCACCAAGGTTGCGGCAAACCGCCTTAAGACAGTCCTAGAAAGCCTAATATCGTGTGAACAGAGTGGGTTCACTCCCAATAGGAACATAGTGGATGGAATCATTATAGCCCATGAAGCAATCCACTCAGCTAGAATCAGTGGGCAGAGGCATATGATATTAAAATTGGATATTAAAAAGGTGTATGATCGAGTGGATAGAGGTTTCCTCATTGAGATTCTAAAGAAGTTTGGCTTCGATGAAACATGGGTTCAGTGGATTAAAGGTATAATAGGATCCTACAGGGCTTCCATCCTGATCAATGGTAGCCCACAAGGTTTCTTCGAAATGACACAGGGAATCCGTCAGGGTGACCCAATCTCTCCCTTCCTCTTTATTCTTCTGGCTGAAGGGCTTGGGAGAGCTATTTCGAGGAAAAAATCACAAGGCTTGTGGAAAGGCATTAAGATTGCACATGGGATGGAAGCCATATCACACTCTCAATTTGTGGACGACACCTGCCTGTTTGGGGTTGCTTCAATGCAGGAAGCCATGGTTATGAAAAAAGTCTTAGACTCCTACAGTCTATCTTCAGGACAGTTCGTCGATTGGCAGAAATCTGCTATCTTCTTCTTTGGGACAGAGGCGGGCTCGCAAAAAGCTATTGCAAGAGCTCTCGGTGTTCATATTGGCCGACTCCCCGGGAAATTTTTGGGCACCCCTCTCTTCGCCGGGGCAGATAAATCAGAATTATGGTCTGACCTGGTCGATCAATGTCATGCTAAGATGGACAGGTGGAAGAGTAAATGGCTCACGTTGGTAGGGTGTATTCTGCTGATCAAAACAGTCATTTTTGCAATTCCGGTATTCCTAATGGCCTGTTTCAGGATCCCAGCTAAAACAATTAAAAGCATACAAAGTAAGATGAGGAAGTTCTTATGGAATGGTGCTAATGAGTAGACAAAAATTCCCTTAATCGCCTGGGATAGAGTGTGTAAGAAAAGAGGTGGGGGTGGAGTTGGCATTAGGAATTGGAAAATTTTCAATGAAGCAATGGGGGCCAAATTGGTTTGGCAAATGTACTGCAAGCCAGAGCAGAGATGGGTGAGAGTGCTACAAGACAAGTATTTGGATAGTGCGGACAATTCAAGAATCCTAACTATCAACAACCCCCCTCGGGGTTCGGCATTGTGGAATTTTATTTTGAGTTGTAGACCACTAATAATGGACCACCTGTCTTGGCAAATTGGGGATGGCGGGAAGGTGTCCTTCTGGGAGGACTCTTGGGATGGACAACCAGCTTTGGGAAATGCTGTTTCGCCTCAAATCATATTGGCCACGGATCAAACATGGGGGACAAAGGTAAGAGATTTTTTAGATCTAACCTCTTTTTCTTTGGGCCAGGAACTCAGATGGAAGGACACCCAGGAGTTGGGAATCTCGGCGGAACATCAGGAAACCTTGAAGGATATCATGAACAAGAGGGTGGTCATAGCCTCGGAAGAGTCAGACGAAGTAGTGTGAGTTGGTGCTAAAAGTGGCCAATACTCGGTGAAAATTGGTCATACTCTCCTAGAAGAGGAATGCCAAAGAGTGGAGTGGGAAGAAAAGATCTGCTGGAGGAAAGCCCGCCTCCCTAAAGCTGTGACTTTCGCTTGGCTGGCAGGTAATGGGAGAGTACGCAGCGGCGATAGATTAACCCGGCTAGGTTTTGCTGGGCCTTTCAGGTGTGTTTTGTGTAAAAAAGCAGAGGAGACATTGGACCATCTTTTCCTTACTTGTGAATTTACACAAGAAGTGTGGAGATTTGGCCTTGGGAAACTGCAGTGGCAAGGACCCCTACCTGACAAATTGAGGGACTAGATCATCTCATGGCCGGATCTAAAGGAGCTATCAACACTAGCTGCGATTTGGCACATCCTCCCATCTAGCACCTTGCGGCTTATCTGGAACGAGCAGAATAAGAGGATATTCACAGAAAAAGCTAAATCAGTTGAGAGTTTTCTTGCAAGTTTTGAAATAGCTGTCTCAGAACTTGTGTCTAATGCGGCTGCACAAACCAATGCCAGTAAGACCCCCTTCACAAAATCTGATATGTTGGTACAACAACAATGGTCGCTTGTGCAATATAGGCCCGTTAATGGGAGTGTGAGGGTTAATCCTCTTCTTAGGGGCGAAGAGGCGCACACTAATAGATGGCAACCACCAACCCCCGGATGGATCAAGATTAATTTTGATGGTGCCTCCCGAGGTAATCCTGGGATTTCTGGAATAGGATACATAGCTCGAAATGACAAGGGGGATATCTTGGCCTTAGGGGCTAAAAGGTTACGGAATGGGACTAATAATGAGGCAGGATGCCTAGTGGCAGTAGAAGCTGTCCTCATGGCGAGAAAACTCCATTTTAGGAAAGTTCACCTAGAAGGTGACTCCCTCTTGGTCGTAAATGGAATCAATAAGGCCCAGATGGATACATGGTACTTAAATAAGCACATCCGAAGGATTAGGGGCATGTTGGTAGATTTCAAGGATTTCAAAACCTCACATGTACCAAGAGGGGCCAATAGTTTGGCTGACCTACTCTCGAATGTAGGAGCAGACAGATCCCTCGAAGACAAATTCAAAATCTTTGAGGAATTCATGTTTGAGGATTAATATCAACATATAGGAAGGGCAAAATCAGTGTCAAGGTTGCTATCCCGAGATATGAAATTTTATGTCACACCACCAATACATCGCGTGGCTGACCATAATGATAGCATGCCCAAGCTGTCATGACATGAGGGCGCCGGTGTAACGTAATCCACAAGCTGAGATCTCACGGGAGGTGATAGCCGAAGATCATACTTGAAGCAGTTAAGTGCTATGATGACTGCACGCATACCTGAGGGAAATAACAACCCATTCTAGAGGATTCGATTGCAACTTAAATACTTCGGCGACAACAAGTCCATCAAATTTGCAGTGAAGAAATAACAGAGCAATGAAGGTGAATTTCTCATTGTCGACGAATGGGTAGACACCCGCCCTTGATACGCATATCACAACAAATAGACTGAGCCATATCTTCAATGGTGAAAGTGATGATTTCTGGACAACTATCAGAGAAATCCTTGGTGAGCATTTCTTACAGAAGGGGTGGAGGCCAAGAACCAACTTGGATATTTCATCTGTGTTTGTGGCCCTAGCTCTCATGGTGGCAGATTCAAAGACAAAGGTTAGGAGGGTTATTAGTTAGTGTATGGTTGTGAAATAGGTCGGTGGTGTCGAGGAAATCATTGAACGGGCAGCGGTGGGGTTGGGGTTACGAATGGGCGACGAGCCTTTTCGCATGGTGGGAAGAGGTAGTCGTGGGTTGCAACCGCTATGGTCGTTGGCTTGCGCAGAAGATGTACACTTGGCAAGGGCTTTCGCAGGGTGGAAAGATCTGCTGCAAGCCTTGGAGAGGAGAAAAGTGGAGGCGGAAAGGGCGACGTTTGTTCTCGCGGGCCGAAAAAAGAAGAAAACGCCCATCAAATCCGCTGCGGCCTGCGACATTGATGGTATGCCAATGACCCGAAGGCAAATTCTTGTCACTCGGCGGGGTGCAAGGGAAGCTAGAGTAGAACTAGAATCAATAGTCGACCCGGAAGCAGGTGGTGGAGACTAGCCCAAAGTTGGAGCACTAGTCGACAGGTGGGGAGCGTTTGCAAACTTCACCCAAGCAGATGCAGCTAAGTGGTTCCCTCAGTGAAGTTTGGGAATTTTTTTGGGAATTTTTTTGACTAGGTTGTTCACTGTGAAGACATCTGTTAATGGAGGTCTTTTTGCTTAGATTATTAATTTGTACTGCGGACATAGTTGTCACGCCCCGAGCAAGTTTGTGCAGTTTCCTTTCGTTTCATGTCGCTTCATTTTGGATTGTAATGCCTAGATGGCCAATATGTAACCATTTACTAAATGAATATAAATATTATTACCGATCAAAAAAAAATATTAAATTTACTAAATTTAAGAAAATTAACATCACATGTATAAAGCCAATCGCAAAATATCTCATTATATGTTTACATAGTAATATAGATCTAAAAAATTCTAGCAAGATTGAGCTCTTCCCTTGTGACAAGGGTTTCTTCTAGTAACATAGATCTAAAAAAGTTGTAGCAATATTGAGCTCTTTCCATGTGCCAAGAGTTTCTTCATTGTGCTTAAATCTTCAAATGACAAAGATAGAGTTTTTGATGGTGGTGTGGTAGTGGGGTGAGCAGTCCCTCTCGGTTAAGCCTTGGATAACTTCTTTTAACCATCTCTCAGAACTTTTAAATGTTAGAGTTGTGTGGGTGCATCTTTTGAATTTCCCTCTTCAATTTTGGGAAGATTCTTTTTGGCTACTAACAACTTTATTGGATTGTACTTGAAGGCTTATTCTACCATCTCTTTTATGGGGCGTTCTACCTTAGCTCACTTTTTAGTGGACATTGATATCTCATAGCCTCTTAATGGGCATGTCTTTTTGATGGTAGAGAATAGGCCTTGTAGTCATCCAATTGGCTACGAGGGTCTTGCGTTCGGATGCATATGTTGCTTTACCATGGGATATCTAGGAGTGAATGCATGTTCTGTCACCGTAAGGGCATGGTGATGTGGTGGAAAAATGCCAACGATGGACTCTTGACTACCCATATATCGGCCTCATACATAGTTGAAAGTGATCAATGTAATTAGATAAAAGGAAGAAGATAAGGTGTATGGAAGAGAGTAGTGATATTCTACTTGAAAGTATAAACTATGAGGAGGGAAAATGATATATTGATGCATCTCTAAGTAAGAACTCACCTTGAGGTATATTTTCACTAAGAATCAAACATCAAACAAAAATGGTTCGGTGTCCATGATACATCACTCTTCAACTACATGTGAACTAGTCTCAATGATTTTTTACACACCAACCAAATATGAATTGGTCACAAATGCATTAATTTTATCTTATTATGACTATATATTAAACACATAGGGTTGGTATCAATATATTTTGTCAATTTTTACCACATTTTTATTCTCTTCATTAGACATTACATATTAATCACAAGCAAGTTGATCCCAATGTTTATGAATTTATCTACAAAGTTCATTTTTATGTTTCTTGAACATTACATATCAATCCTCATATGACTCTAGGTCTTGAATTTTGTCCTCATTCTTATATCAATTTAAGGGGACCAATTTAAGTAGTAGCTCATGCAACTGGTAAAATTAAGTTTTGACATGCACCCATTCATTTTCCACTTATGCTATTTCACCACTTATTTATTTATTTTTTAAAATTAAGGTAAGAGAGAAACAAGGATCCCAACCCTATAAAAGGAAGTCCAAAGGTTGGATAAACCATGCCCAACGTACCTGAAATTGTAGAAAAATAGTACAAACAAGATAAGGGGAACAAATGTAGCAAAATTGTCGAACAAGACAATGCACAACCTACAACTTCTGTCATTTATTGTTGAAACCCATGATGATTTCCTCTCAGTCTCTATTAATTGCCCATGCTCCCTCTTTCATACAACCTTCCTTTTTGTCATTTTTTCCTCATTGCGATTCTCTCTTCCTTCCCTCTGCACTTTCTATTCAACCTTTGTTGGCTATTATTTTTCCTTGACTAAATATTCATGAGCTTCTCTATGCCTCCTTTCTTCACTTCCAAACTATTTGTATCCATCAACTAGCTTCCCCTTGGATCCATGCTATCTCCTAGATTCTAATGTGCCCTTCTTGAACCTTCTTTTCTATTCACATTTTTGGATCCAACCCAAATATTTGGGCTTAAAATTCACCAATCTCTTCCATGCATGTTAGTTATACATTCAATGTTGTACACATGTGCTTATACATTTGAATCTCCTTGGGATCTTATGTGAGCATATCATTGTCTGTCACTAATGCCTTGTGCACCCAAATTTTCCTTGGATCTAGTGTGATAATTTCCTTATACATAACTAGTCTTCTATTAAAGTTCTCAAGGTACCATAAGCCTTCTAACACATTCTTCTATCATCTCCATTCCACTAACAATATTTCGCTTAATAAATACACACATTTCATAACCTCTTCTTTGTTTTTATCATCTTTTCTCATTTTGGAAACAAATCTGTTTTATTCAGTTAATTTAATCTTATCTATTTATCATTTTGAAAATAAAGTTGTTAACTAAAATTCAATTTAGAAGTTTCCAAAAAGACTGAATCTTTTGACCAATAAAATTGCTTGCACATGGATTGTGCTTCCTCAAATCGAATATGAGCCACTTATTTCCTTCAATCTCAACCATTGATTTTGGGAGAGATTTTCTATAAAAGAGCTTCATTTCCTTCTCAGACTCTACATCTATAGACAGTATATCACCACGATCTAGTATAACCCTCCTGGAGGGCTTCATCCCAGGATGACCTCCTATGCCAAGCACTATATGTAGATTCTTGACGGGGTCATTGTGCATCCTTCATACCTGGCCTACCAATGGAGTCACACTCTCCGTATTTCTTTGGGGTCTTTCAGGGTCGACTCTCACTGGCTTCGCATCTAGAAAGATCACCACATTGACAGGGCTGACCGGATCTGCCGCCTTTGCACCTTGTTGGAGACCGAGTCTGAGGCACATTTCATTTTTCGATGTCCCATTTACTACGAGATTAGAGGGAGATTCTACAGCCTATTCAGAGAGTGCAGTTCCCTTGCCTCCTTCAGATACACCGATCAACGGTGCCTTGCTCTTTATCTTCAGGAGACCACACGGCTTCGGGATTCCACCCTCTAGCTTATGTTCCCGTCCAGCCAAAGATCTGATCATCTTATCACATCCTTTTTCACTTCGGCATCCCCTGCCCGCGGCACGAAGCGCCCTCTCGGTCCTCCTTCTTCTGGACACACCAGACTTGTGAGACATCATAGAGATCGTAAAGATCACACTCGGCAGCAGCACTCCACCACCAGTGTTACTCAGAGACGGTCCCGGGCTCCAAGTCTCAGATCGTATCCTTCGATGCTTGATTACTTCTTGCCCGGAAAGAGCCTCTAGGTGCTCTCACTGGTTCTTATGTTTTCTGTTTTCTACTTTCTTGTTATTGTTCTTTCCCCAAACACCGTTTGGTGCTCCTGTTGTTGGTTGTTTTTCTCTGTATGTTCCCAGTCCCTTATACCCTTGGTGGTCTCTTGTTGGACATTAATAATTTATCTTATCTTATCTTATCTTGACAGTTGCTACCTACCACTTGTCTTAGACATTGAATGTCTATCTTCATCCTTCGTGACTGATTATTTTCTTGTCCAAACCTCTTGCTGGAATTTATTTTTGTCATCCTTTCTCCAACCATTCCCTTCTATGTTGTTGAACTTCTACTATCCAATCATGGCCCCCAAATGGGTCTTCAAATATGTTAAAATATGTGTAATATTTAAACTATGAGTGAAATAATTATATTAAATAAATTCAAGAAAATAAAATATAGAAACATTGCAAACAATAATGGATTTACACAAAACGCATGAATTTACGTGGGGAAAACCAATCCTGGTTAAAAACCCCACCAAAATAGAATCTATATAATAAGAACACTTACAAAATAGTCTATTAAATAAAAGATGGAACCTGAGATACTTCTTCAAACTTCCACTGGCCTCTTGTGCAATTCACCCCAAATTCAATAGTATTTTTTCCACTAACCAAAATGGTGAGAACTTCTCCCTTAAATATAGGAAGAAAGATAGGTAGAATACCCGAAAGGGTAGTACCATACCTTTTCAATAACAATCTTTGCTTACAATTAATAAATTAAAAACCCTTAACAATTCTTTAATTTATTATTTGTTCATAAGAAATGTAGAATGCTTATAAGGTATTATAATAAGAATATTATATATTAGAAGGATTTGACCCAAAATAATATTATGTTCTAACACCCCCCCCCCCCTTAATATTAAATAGGGAATAAATGTTGTCAATTTCTTTAAGAAGAAAAATATGAAGAACCTTGATGATGCAANTTCTAACCCCCCCCCCCCCCTTAATATTAAATAGGGAATAAATGTTGTCAATTTCTTTAAGAAGAAAAATATGAAGAACCTTGATGATGCAAGTCTTCTTGACAAGAATAAATTGGGACACAAATATATGTTGAAATAAAACTCACCCATTCTGGACTACATGAGGATAATTTTGTCACAATTTATAATCCCAGTGTTCTTATTAGATGCAATATATGGGGACTTGTAATATTTCTATTGGAGTCCCAGACCTCCTCAAATTAGCATCAACCCAAGTTCATAGTGCCTGTAGGACTTAAAACATTGTTCCCGTAGGACTTAATACAATGCTTTTACAAGTGGAATATTTACAAAGAGATGATTTTACAAAATGCCCCTAGGACTTTAAAAAAAAAAGATGAATCCATTAGGAGGTAACATTGTCATGTATACCCCCCCTCAATGGAAGCTCCTTGAGGCCAAGCATGAAAATGAATTTGGAGAATTTTACACTAGATAATGTCTTTGTAAAAATGTCAGTAACTTGATCTTCAGTTTAACAATATTGAAGAGAAATATCGCCATTCAATACTTTCTCACATGTGAAATGAGCTTGAACCTCAATATGCTTGGATCTTTGATGATAAACATGATTCCTAGAAAGTGCAATACATCTTTGATTATCACATAGGAGTGTGGTACTGAAATTGGATTCCATTTTAATTTTGTTTAGCAATTGTTTAATCTAGATAGCTTCTTTAGCTACTTCACAAGCACATTGATATTCAGCTTCCGTAGAGGAAAGTGCTACAACTGATTATTTTTTAGAACTCTGTGATTGCACCTGTTCCAAGTTTAAAAATATATCTAGAAGTAGATTTTTGATCTATGGAATCCCCTGCAAAACCAGAATCACAATATGTGTGTGTGTGTGTGTGGGTGTGTGTGTGTGTGCACGTGTAGTTTTAGCATGAGAATAGCAAAGACAAAAGGTAATGGTTACTTTGATGTAACTTAAAATACATTTTTCCATTTTCCAATGTTGAACATAAGGTTCTTGCATAAATCGAGATGCAACACCAATTGCATACGAAATGTCTGGACGAGAGATAGATAAATTATGCTTCCAATTAATTTTTGATAGAGAGTGGAGTCAAACTTTTCACGAGGATGAATTTTGAAGTTTAATACTAGTTTCAATAGGGGTAATGGATGGTTTGCAATCAAACATATTGAACTTTGAAATCAAGTTTTGGGCATACTTTTCTTGAGATATAATGATAATATAAATTTAACACAAATCATAATCAAAATTGTAAATCTAACACAAATCATAATCAAAATTATAATATTGCCCTCCTGTGCGCTCGAAGACTGATTCAACTTCTACGCAAACGGTTGTTGCTGGGTCCTCCTTGCTTGTGTTGTCTCCTTCCTCCGTGGTACCACCTGCTTCTCCCATCCACCTTGACTACCCTGCTCTGTCGGGGGTTGTGGAGGCGACAATGCCTTCTATGATTGCGGCTAGGGCTTCTGCTGCGGATGAAATCTCGTCCTCTCCTTCACTTGGGGCTGCTGGTCTGGCTCCTAAGGCCTTTGTGGGGCCTCTGCCGCCCAAGGCTCCCTGGGTCCCCTTGTTGGCTGGGGATGGGGCTGCGAAGAAGACTCATGTGGTTCCTTTCTCTGTCTCTCTCTCTTTGGGTGAGGAATTGGTCAGGGAGATTGAACACACTACGTCTATCCTTTTAGACCATGCGACTATCTAAAGGATTAGGGGATTTTGGCCATGCCACCTAGAGCTTCATGTGTGGATTTCCAAATTCTGGGAACCCATCATAACTGGTATGGTCCATATTTTTCCAATGACAACGGGTTTTTTTATTGCCAAATTTGATAATGTTGAGGATAGGAATCACATCCTTTGTGGTCATTCTTTTAGCTGGGATGATCGCTTTGTTTTGATGTTTAAGCCTTGACATGATGATTTCAACCCCTCTTATGATATTTTTGATAAGATGCCTATTTGGGTTAGGCTTCCTAACCTCCCTCTCCATCTTTGGGTGGATCCTCTTCTGGAGGAGGTGGGCGAGGCTCTGGTAGACTTCCTAATGGTGGACGCGGAATCTACATACATCTACCACTCTACCTATGCCCGTATTTTGGTGGATATTGATACTTCTAAGGGTTTTCCTATGGAGATCAAGCTTGTTTCACCTAAGGGCAACTGGATTCAACCTTTGGACTATGAAGGGATTCCCTTAAGGTGCAGAAGGTGCTTTTAAAAAAGCCATGTTGCGGCTAAGTGTGATCTTGGTAAATCTAAGCGTTCTGTGTCTTGGTGGAAAGGTGTCTCTTCCTAGCACTACATAGTTGTGAACAATTTTTCCTAGGTTGTGGCACATGATTCTCCTGCTTCTTCCCCTTCGGATGTTGTGCCTCTGGTGGAGAATATACCCCATGAGGGCATTGTTGTTGTTGTACGTCGAATGTGGGTGGTCCCCTTGCTGTTTCAAACATTGTGCTGGCTTCAGATTTTAGTAGACTTGTGGGTTTTGTTGTTGAAAGTTCTTCGCTGGAAGGTGCCAAAATTTCTGCTGGTATGTTAGTTGTTGGTTCTGCTCGCCCTACTAATATCCTCCCTTTGACAGTTGCTAGTTCTGGGTGTGACCCGGGCTTTGGTCCTTTGCTGGCTGAGCCTATGCAGAGTGTTGGATCCTTACTGGTTGCTGGGAATTCGGTTTTGGATTCTTTATGCTGACAGGAGGAGGCAGCTAATGTGGAAGAAGGATGGATCACTGTTAAAAGAAAAACGCCCAAAAGATCCTCGCCTTCCTTTGACATGACCCTTTGGTCCCATAAGAAGTGGACTAAGGGATAATATTCTTGACGTTTCTTTTCTCTAGGCTGTTATTTTTCAATGTTTATGGCAACATTATTTTTGGGATTATGGGCCATTGTTCTGGCTGGTCTGTTGTGTGTTAGGATATCTTAATGTTCTATCTTAAGGTTAATCTGTGTACAGGTTTTTGGGGCCCCTTCAAAACCTTCTTTTACCTAATTCAAAAACAATGATCTTTAGTATGGCCTACTTTACCACAATTTGAACACTTTAAGTTTTCTTTTGTTAATTGGTGAGAACTTTTAGAATGGTTAAATGATATGGAGATATTATCTTTATTATTATTTTTGTGGTGTACATATGATTTTTTTTGTTGACATAAAAGGGCTTTTGAGGCTTTCTCTTTAGAATCAAAGTTCGACATTACCCTTTCTTGAATAAGAAGAGAAGAGAGTGTTGATAAATAGGTTAGATCATCTTCGTTTTGATACTTAAAGTTTAAAACAAAAATAATTTTTTTAAATCTCTCATGGATGTTTATTTGTACTATAAAATACAGAAGTTCATCTTTATTAGGTCACATTTGCATCTAATTTTTCATTTTAGGTAGATAATTTATTATTTTTCATCCCCTTTCATGGGAGTTGTAAATAATTCTAAAATTAATTTAATTATTTTTGAAAGCCTAGATCCTTCATACATAGATTTTAATAATTTTCAAGCTTCACAAGACGGTTCTATATTTCCAATATGTAATTAGCCATGAATTCTACTTTTAATCAGATCTTCCATACTGAGTAATTGTTGCCACATAGCATGTGAGATTTATCAATTGTGAAGACATGTGAGCCCATTTGAAGGAATTTGTAAAAACTTGAGAATTATTTTTTATTAAAAAAAATTAGTTTCTATTTTAAAACAAGTGCCACGTAGTGGCCTGTAATTTATTATAATTATAATTATAATTCTGATTTTATTATAAATATTAAGTATATTTTAATTAATAGTTATTTAATAAAAATAATTAGAATGTTAAAATGTTGATATTGTTATGGTCTTTTTATATTATAATGTTTAGTTAGTGCAAATTTGGAATGTTGGATATAAATATTTATTAATAGACTATTTTTAATTGTTCTTATTATACATATAGATGAATAGTTTTCCTCGCGAAAATTGATTGTTCTGTGTAAATCCATTATTGTTTGTAATGTTTCTATATTTTATATTCTTGAATTCATTTAATATAATTATTTCATTATCATAGTTTAAATATTACACATATTTTTAACATGGTAAGGTAGGTAGAATACCCGAAAGGGTAGTACCACTCCTTTTCAATAACAATCTTTGTTTATAATTAATAAATTAAAAACTATTAATAGTTCTTTAATTTATTAATTGTTCATAAGAAATGTAGAATGCTTATAAGGCATTATAATAAGAACATTATATATTACAAGAATTTTACCCCAAATAATATTATCTCCTAATAAAATCTTTTTAATTGTTATCAGCAATGTGAGTAACATCATTTTACCATGATGGCTCTTCTTTGTCACCTTTCACTTCTCTATTTTTCTTTTGCTAATTTGTACAACTATTTGGATTCTTTCTTAGCCCCTTTGTGGACCTCATATCATGCAAAATTAATATCCTCTTGTCACACCTATAGACTCTTAGCCTAGATAAAATATTGAGGATAACATCATTGACATCTAGTGGCTTGTTTATGCAAAAGAATGTATGAAAGAGACCAAAATAAGTTCCCCCCTAATAATCAACACTAAGGACAAACTCTTCTCCAGTAAGGATATAAATGAAGAAATTAAGAAGTCACCTAGGTGCAAAGCTCAAGACATAGATGGGTTACAAGTTGAATTATTAAAATGAGGTTTGGGAGCTCGTACACCACATATCAAAAAAAAATTTTGTGAAGTCATTTAAGATGGTTTCTCAAAAAATTGAATAACTAGTGTCATCATTCCTATCTTCAAAAGTGGTGATGTCAACAATCGGACAAAGTGTCATACAATAACAATCAATGCCGTTTTGGAAAACTCTTTAGAAGTATGGTAGAACGTAAGATTAGCCTTTGGGCTCAAAATGAGGGTAAAAGGGCAAAAAATCAAATAAATTTCAAGCTAAGGCACTCAATAATTGACTATTACATCACTCTCAAGCATTTGATTGAAAAGGTTCAAGAAACATTGAGAGGAGATTTTTTGTTGTTTTGTCAATTTCAAAAAGGCATTTGACATGGTGCTTGGAAGCAAACTTTGGGGTAGAAAGGAAGAGTTGGGAGTACCAGAAAAATATAATGCGATAATCTATTGACTTTTTGGATAGGTTCATGTCATAATTAGAACTATGAATGTTCTATTAGAGTGTTTCGGGAGTGCCATTAAAGTCATATAGGGATGACCATTTTCCCCCACTTTGTTTGGGTTGTAGCCACATTTGTGATAAAGTTGATGCAATATATTGACAACCGAGCATCCTATTAGATAAAAAATGCACTGCCCTCAAGAACACCTAAGAGCCCTAGAGCTATTCAACAGGTGGGAGTACAAGTGAACATTGGAAAAACCAAGGTTGTGATCTTTATCTTGGGAAGAAAAAAATGTATTTAAAGTCCGAGTCTTGGGCCTTGATTTTCGTAGCAACATCAGTTGGGGGGGGGCTGAGAAACAAAAATGATACAGGAGGTAGGAAAACTCTATACTTGCTTCAAAACAAATGCAAATCAATCAAGGTCTGGGCTCTAAAGTCAAAGATGTTATTTGGGCTGCTTGTTACATTAGTGGTGTAACATGGTTGTGAAGCTTGAGACAATAGCACATCAATATCAAGATGGAGGCAAATAGAAAGATTACAAAGATACTTAATCACAAGCAATTTCAAAATTAAAGCTATGGGTCTACATGAGATTATCTTACATGAACATAAAGCCTTTCTAATTGAAGTGGCTGCGATGATTCAACTATTAGGATATTTGAAGAGAAAATGGACTATTGAAGTTCATTGCTGGTCCAAAATTGTGCTAGGCAAAAAACTAAATATAAGAAAAATACATAGATGAAACAAAATATCAAGTCGATGAGTAACTGAGGAATTAATATGCAAGAATGCCCAAGTGTGAATGCAAAAATTCAAAATGGTGATGTGGACAAAACAATTTAGATGAGAAGGGGAATATTATATCAAACAATTCACTTCCACATAGATAGAGGCAAATATAAAATGGAAAACTAAAATGCTAACACTTGAGGAGGAGTGGGTCGATAGGGTTTCTCATCTTTACACATCATGGTCAATGAGAACAAAATGACATTGCATCATGGAGTGTTTGGCTTATGAGGACATTTGACCACAAAAAGCTAATACTCTAAAAGTTGAATTTCTAACTACTTTGTTTGAGGAGTGTGTTGCAAAGATGCCAGATTACTTGATCAAAATCAACAACAAAAAAATCTTGATGAACAAAGAATAATAGAAAATCACAGGTAGGGGTTGGGGTTCATTGGTTGGGTCTCTTGGGAATTATTTTGTTGTTTCCAATCTTAGGTCTCATAGAAAACATTATTAATTTTTTTAGTTCATTTCATTTTTTTAACTAGAAACAAGATCCATTAATATGGTGTAAACACTTCGAACTTATGCAAACAAAAAATCTACGTAACTGGCTCCTTGATTATACATTCCCTTCAATTAGTTCCTCAAGTGCTTTTTAATCATGAACATATAGAATCAAGAATGCTTTAAATATTCAAAGAACTTCAAATAACACATTATGTTAATCCATTTACTGCTATTCACTATTTTAGATGGAAAACACATTAGAGAATTCATTTAAATGCTTTTTATAGAGGCAACTATTTATTGTTTTATGCTTAATTTGATATACATGGACCACATGTGCTCTAAGTTGGATTATTTCTAATACATGGCTTAAATAAAGAATATAATGATACAATTGAACAATCTAAAGCTCTTCCTTTATCAGTTCCATCATTGCAGTGTTGATGTGGTGATAAGACTGATCCATCACATTGGGTGCTTGGTTGTATGCCCCCATTTTTTGGGATGCTCTTGTGGAATATACATTGCCATCTTCATTTGCCCACTCCATATCAGACTTGTTCCAATTTCTTGGGATTGATGTTTTGCTTGCATTTCTTGCTCCTCTCTTCACTCACTTTAACAATCAAAATATATATATATATATATATATATATATATATATATATATATATATATATATATATATAATGTTTTGCTGAATACTTAGAAGAAGCCCTGACTTTATCTACTTAATTTGAAAACAAACTTTGGGCCCCAATGTTAGCAGTACTAATGGTCTTCCCCATTTAGTGTGAAAGAGATAACCCGATATGGATGAAGTATAGATTGGGTGGGGCGGTAAACATTTACAGAAACAAATGCATCTGTAAAGAGTGAATAATTCCACTAGAAATAGTAGGAAATTACAGCAACAATTTGCATCCAAGGATTGGGCATAATAGTAAAAGATATAAAATGTATTTACCATATCCTAGCTCTTATTTGTGTATCTAATTTGGGTGGATTGTGAGTTCAATTATAATTTGTGCGGGTTAAGATTTCAAATTTACAATCCAAACAGCAGATGTGAATTTTAGTTTCTTTCCTAATTGCTTGTTTCATTTCCTTCAGTAATAAATGTTTGAAACAGATTGCTTGTGTGTTGTTTTTGTGGTACTTACAGGAGTTTGTCTTGTTGCAATAGAAATTAACAAATTCAGAGAAGATTGTTTGTATGCTCATTCACCAGCTTTGGGCCTCTTTTGTTTGAAATTATGAAATGACATCCATGCTGTAGGATTATGAAATATCTCTCTACCAGAACAATAGAAATCCAACCCAATGAACGCTTGTTTTAGATTCATAACTACCCTTCTAGGAGGAGATTAATTGATATCAAAAACAAGGAAAGGCCTCAAAACCTTATTTCAATTGGAATTCTCAAATCCTTCAATTTGAGCACACCAGTGTATAACTTATTTCAAAACCTTATTTCTGGAAATAGCACATCAGAACCTTAAATTGCAATAGCAAAAAACTTTCAGTGAACTTTACTAAGAAAGTCAACTAATTTAGTGTAAGCAACTTCAGGGTACAGCTGACAACCCTCCAGGTCTTGACTTCCATGCTCAAAATTGGTCTGGTCTCCCTTTAATAATATAGTATGCCCAAAAGCCAGTCCAATATTTCCAGGAAATGGGGCCTCTGCAATAATAAACATAACCATCAACATTTGAACATGTTGGAATTAGAATTATCAGGACCTTGAAGAATGAATATACCTGCAATTTTTTGGAGATATTGTTCTTCTGGCATGTAGATTTTTTGTAATGTTTTGCCAGTTTGCTTCTCCCACAAGCCTATGAGCTCATTGTATGAGACCATGTTTGCAGGAGGGTGTAGATGGAGGGTTTTGTTCAGGGTCCGGGGATCATCCACAGCCTTTATTGTATATGTTGCAATGTCCTCCTCCATCACAAACACAGCTACACCAAAGTCATAGCTAATACATATCAATTGTGAGGCTTGATCAATATTATACATAATTGGTAGTAAAGCAGGTACAGAAAGTAATGTCTTACCTTTGGCTTTACCATCTCCAGGAACTAACATGGTGTCTGGTGGAAGAGGAGGAAGACCTTGATTCCCACCCTTATCAGGAATGAAATAGCCTTGCTTAAAACAGTTGGGTATATAATAGGCCGCAAAAGAGAAGGATGAAACATAAGTGAAAGGAATGCCTTCGCTTTCTATCATTCGACGAAGTTTTGCCTTTTTCTCCATAAATGTTTTCACGGGCTCCACCGGATGGGACTTGTCACAGTCATTGCCAAATTCTGATGGGAAAAATCTCTGAAAAAAATTTACTTTGATCACAATCCTCATGGCCAGAGTATTTTTAACAGATTTCCCAAGTACCAATTTGGTAGGGTATTCTGGGAACAAGAAATGATATTTGAATAAGAAAAACATGGAAATGAGGACTGAGACAGAGGATTGTGAATAAATCCTCTGAGACCATCCATTGTTATATAAGATTATGTGCCAGTTGGGGTAAACCTAATCATATGGGTATGTGCATAAGGCAGCAGACAAGGGAAATCTTGCTTTCATTTTCCATATTGGTGATTAGGTATTTTTATTTCAGTTGTTCATACTCTACCCGGTACCCTCTAAAATAATGCCCCACTCCAACCTGCAAATCATTTCTAGAATGGCTCACTTCAGGCCGCTTGACTTCCCCCCTGAAATGGAAGCTGGGCTAACGAATTACATTTACCCCATTGTAATCAAGATGGGAAGTAGTCTCACCCAACAATAACAACCCAGAAAAATTAATGGAGAATTATGAACCATTTTCAAATAAAACTGATCAGATAGAATTAGTGCCCAAATACCTTGATGTTTCCTGCAGATTTGATGGCATTGAGCAAGTTGAACTGTTCTGCCAAGCTTAGGGCGTTTACAGTAGAGATAACAACGTCCACCTTCTTTATTATTTCCACAAGGCTAGTCTCTTCATCTCGGAGGGATCCCTTAAATATTCAACATTGCCTTCAAAATAATTCTCAATCCAAAGAAAAGAAAGCAAATGTAGGAGTAGTTGGGAAAGCACTTACATAAATGACTGTAATACCCACGGATTTGAAAGATTGAATAAGCTCCTCTCTGGTTGGATTTGAGGATTGTTGAGTTCTTCTAACAAGGATGAATGTGGGGTGACCCAGGACAACACTGGCCTTGGCCACATGACGGCCAAGGTGACCAGTCGCTCCAACAATCAGGATCTTGCTCTTTCCCTTGCTTTCTGTCATATCCCTGCTGCCTGTTCGACCTCCATTTCACAGATTGTAGTCTAGGTTATATTATCACGCTCTTGTAAAGTATTGTTGCTTTTTTTTAAAAAAACCAGCTTCGACTCTCGCTGTACTGGTTGGTATGAGTTGAAGGGAATATCCTGTGCTGCTTACGCCTTCTTGCCAAACCTCCTCATGTTGACTAACAGCTTCAACTTCTTTCTCCTATGCTGCCTTAAAGAAAGATGTTGCTGTTTTTTCGCAGCGTGGGGATGTTCTTCTTGGTGGAGATTTCAATGCTAGAACAGCAAATTGTGAAGCGAGTATTTTCAGCTCCAAAGAAAATGGTAATCCTATTTAGCTTAGAGAAAAGAGAAAACATCAGTGGGAAAGAGTATCGAAAAATGCTAAAGGCTGCAATCATTTTAGGGAAGAATTGATCACTTTATGTGGCACTTTTGATCTAATAATTTGCAATGGTTTGGCTAGATGGTCTAAGTCGGGCAATTTCACTTGCAACACTTACAATGGGGCAAGCGTGGTGGATTATGCAATTTGTTCACAGAATTTGTATGAGACAATTGAGGAAGTTGTAATTGGGGAACACATGGGATCTCAAATTAGATCATAGACCATTGTACATAAATCTGTGTTGGGCAAAGGATAGGCATCTCGGGGCAAAAAACCAATGCTCTCAACAACCTCCTCCTCACAGTAGAATTCTTTTGACTTCAGAAAATGGTAACATCTTCAGGGGTACTCTTGAGAAACTTTGTAGGGGGAAGCATATGCACAAGCATGTTGTTAATAGCCATGCATTATCAAGTCTGGTCCATGAGGCTCTCTCAAAGTGCACGAGAACAAAAAATAGAAAATCAAAAACAAATTATTTTCCAGCTAATGCGTGGTTCGATAAGGAATGCAAGATGGCTAGGACAAATCTAAGGGAGTCAAATAAAACAAACCTTGACATTAAAGCTTATAAGCATATCCTAAAGAAGAAGAAAATTGTTTTATGTTCACAAGGAGAGAGGAGCTAATTTCCCTTGGTAAAAATAACCCCAAACTTTTTTGGAAAGAACTCCAACCAAGAAAGAAGTAAACTGAAAATAATATTACAACCACCCAATGGTTGACTGTGCTAGGAAACTCTATGAACAAGAAGGTGGAGTGGACCAGCCACCCTTGGTAAAAAATACAACAAATCTTTTCACCGTGCAGGAGGTAGAGATGGGTATTATGAAGTTGGGTGTGGATAAAAAAAAAGACCTAGTTGAGCTTCAAGCAATGTATCTCAAGTGGGGTATGAAAACCCTTGCACCACACATTACAAAAATCTTCAATAATATCAGCCAAAAGGAGTTTCCTAAAGATTAGACAATCAACCTTGCAATACTAATTTTTAAGAGTGGTGATGTCAACAATCCCTCCAACCACGAGACAATAATAATCAATCCTCTCCTTGCAAAACTTTTTGGCAGCATGATAGAAAATAGGATCAGCAAATGGGCGAAAGAAAATCATAAATGTGCAAAAGGGCAAGCTGGTTTACGGCCAAAATACTCGATGATTGATCATTGTATCACTCTGAGGTACAATATCGAAAAAGGGTGAGAGAAAAAGGAGGAGGTTTTTTGTTGTTTTGTTGACTTTAAAAAGGCTTTTGACACTGTCCCTAGGGATAAGCTTTGGCTCAAGATGGAAGAATTGGGGATTCCTACGCATCTCAGAGCTGTTGTTCATAGGATGTATGAAGAGGTGAAAGTCAAAATCAGAACTTCAGCTAGCATTTCATAATGTTTTAGGACTGATATTGGGGTCAAACAAGGTTGTCCTCTATCTCCTACTTTGTTTGGCTTATATATCGATAAACTTGAAGAGTGATTAAACATGCAAAATGGTGAGGGTATCCAGTTGGGTGAATTTGTAATAAAGTTGCTCCTCTATGCAGACGATCTCATTTTGATTGCCAAATTTGTCTGTGGTTTGCAAGAACATTTATTTTCTATTGAGCGCTTTTGCAGAACGGTGGGGATGCAGGTCAATATCAACAAGACTAAAGTTATGATTTTTTCTAATAATAAAAAAAACATCAACATGAGTTTTATTTTGGTGGCAACATTCTTGAGGAAGTTGCGGAGTATAAATATCTCAGCATTGAATTCAACAAAAATCTAAGCTAGGAAGGCTGCAGAAATAAAAGGACATTAGGTGGATGGAATACATTTTATGCTCTTCAAAACAGGTGTCGTGAAGCAGAGGTTTGGGATTGGAAAACTATTCAAACCTTGTTTGCTCTTCTTGTGCTGCAGACTGTTCTTTATGGGTGTGAATTATGGGCCACCAACACTTCAATAACACAATGGAAGCAAATCGAGGGAATCCAAAAGTGTTTGATCACAAGAAAATTTAAAATCAAAAGCACTGTCCCATATGATATCATGCTAAGTGAAATGGGGGCTGCCCCTATCGAGGCACTTGATATGGTTCGCCTCATAAGCTATCTAAAAAGAATTGAAAAAATGGAAGGAGATAGATGGCCTAACGTTGTCTTTAATAATATAATGTGCAAACAAAAAAAGACGTGGATGCAACAAAACATCAAGTGGATGAGTAAATGGAATATCCAATTCAATATGTGCCCCACAAATAACAAAAAAATAAAGGTCTTCGTTATGGAAAAATTTACAAGAGAAATTGGAGAAATGGGATTGGAAGGAAAAATATATATTATATCAATGAGTTCAACCCTGCATGTGATCAACTCCAAAAAGCATACATAGGGGCCAACATTTCTTGGAGAGCTAAAATTCTTATTGCTCAGCTAAGAACCAACTCTCATCAACTCCACTATGAGACCAGGCGTTGGAAGAGGCCAAAGGAAGCTTGGGAAGAGAGAATTTGCATGTTTTGCAATAATGGGGAAGTGGAAACCAAACATCACTTTATTTTAGAATGTGAAGCATACATGGACAAATTTGCAGATACTATATCTGATAGCTCTTAGCATAACCTATTCAACGAGGAGTACATTGAGAAGTTAGGTGTGCTTATCATCAACTTGCACAAGAAAAGAACCGAGTTATTGAAGCCGGCTTAAGTTGCCTAGCTGTCCCATAGGCTATGTTTAGCCTCATGGACGTTAAAATTTTATCTATCTATAATTTGCAAGCATAGTACAATCTGCATTTTTTTTGAAAGCTTAATGCTTCTCTCTTTATTCAAGTATTGATGATCAATGGGTCACGTTAATTATGCTTAAGAAGGTTGAGAATATTACAGGAGAAGCTATTGAAGTTGCTTTATGATTTCAAGGACTGTATATTCGTTCTAGCAATGTCGTAGTTTATTTTTTCTTTTCTTCCTTTGTTTGTTTGTTTTCTTGGGCATGTGTTATTTTTTTATGGTAGCTTAATAGTGCTAGTTTTTGTTTAACTCTTTTTTTTTGGGGAACAACTACTTATTTTTTGTTGGGCTTTTGATTTAGTCATATGCAATGGTTTGGCTAGGTGGGATAAGTCTATAATTTCACTTGTAATACCTACAATGGCACATGTGTAGTGGATTATGTGATTTCTTCACATGGTTTGTGTGAGAAAATGAAGAAAGTTTTGATTGGTGAGCAAATTTGGGACTTACATTTTGATCACAAACCAATTTATTTAAGTATCTCGAGGACTGAAAAGATGCACTTGGTGTTTCTAGCAATCTTCAACAAAGGGCATAATTCTTTTGACTCAAAACAATTGTGGCACATTCAGAATAATGCTTGAGAGAATTTTTAAAAAGGAGAAAATTCTACTACATGGCTTTCATAGACACACACTAACAAACTTAATTCAAACTGCACTTGCTAAGTGCAAAAAGGTTAAAAATAGAGGATTTGAAACAAATTGCTTTGTGGTTGATGTTTGGTTTGATGAGGAATGCAAAACAAAAGGAGAACTTTGAAAGAGTCGAACAAGAAAAAACATAGACATCAAAGCCTGGAAGTAGAATTTGAGAAAGAAAAAAAATGATTTCATGGTCACAAGGAGGGAAGAGCTATTCTTCTTTCGAAAAAATAACCCCAAATTATTTTGGAAAGAGCTACAACCAAGGAAAAAGAAAATGAAAAATAATATTACAGCGTCTCAGTGGTTTGATTATGCAAAACAACTTTATGAGTAGGATTCCAAGGTTGACCGTATGCCCTTGGTCAACACTACTAGTCAACTTTTCATCGTACAAGAGATCAAAATGGGTATCAAGAAGTTAGGTATTGGAAAATCAAAAGACTTAGTTGATCTTCAAGCAAAGTATCTAATGTGGGGTATGAAATTTCTTGCACCTCACACTACAAAAGTTTTCAACAATTTCATTCAACAGGGGTTCTTGTTAGATTGGACAACTAGCCTTGCGATTCCTCTTTTTAAGAGTGGTGACATCAATAATCCTTCAAATTTTAGGACCATTATGGTAAATCCTTTGATTGCAAAATTATTTGGAAGTATGCTAGGAAGTAGAATAAGCAAGTGAGGAAGAAAGCAAAAAACATGCTAAAGGGCAAGCTAGTTTCAAACCTAAGCACTCCACATTTGATTCGATATAACTTTGAGGCACATCATTGAAAATTTTAGGGAGAAAAAAGAGGAAGTGTTTTGTTGCTTTGTAGATTTCAAAAGGCATTTGACACAATCCCTAGAGACAAGATTTGGCACAAGATGGAGGAACTTGGGGTTCCTATACATCTTAGATCAATTGCTCATAGGATGTATGAGGAGGTTAAAGTCAAAATTAGAACGTCAACTGACATTTCCAAAATTTTAGGAGTGATATGGTGGTCAAACAAGGGTGCCCTTTGTCTCCTGCCCATTTTGGTTTATATATTGACAATTTTGAAAAGTGGTTAAACTTACAAGGTGGCGATGGTGTCCATTTGGGCGAGTTTGTGATAAGGCTTCTTTTATATGTGGTTGACCTTATTTTGATTTCTAAATACACTTTTGGCTTGCAAGAACACTTACTTCCCTTGAGCATTTTTGTAGAATGGTGCGGATGCAAGACAATATTAGAAAGATGAAAGAGATGGTTTTCTCTAGCAAAAGAAAACCTAACTAGCGTAAGTTTTACCTTTAGGGTAGTACTCCTGAAGAAGTGGTAGATTATAAATAGCTTGGAAATGACTTCAACAAAAAAATGAGTCGGGAAGGTTACTGAAAGCGAACTTTGGGAGGTTGGAAAACCTTTTATACTTTTCAAAATAGATGTAAAGAGACATAGCTATGAAATTGGAAAACTACCCAAACACTTTTGGGGCTTTTAGTGCTTCTGATTATACTCTATGGTTCTGAATTGTCAGCCAACAATACCTTAGACCTACAGTGTACAGAAATTGAAGAATTAAAAAATGCTTGATTACAAATAAGTTCAAAATTAAAAGTTTAGTCTTATGATATCATGTTGGGTGACATTAGGGTTGCTCCTATTGAAGAAATTGTTATGATAAGACTCATAAGATACTGAAAAAGAATTGAGCAAATAGAAGAGGGCAGATGGCCCAAGGTTGTCTTCAATGACATATTATACAAAAGAAGACTTGGATGCTGCAAAACAACAAATGGTTGAGTAAATGGGATATTAACTTTAATACATGCCCCATGAATAGTAAAGAGATAAAGACTTTTGTTATGGATAAGTTCCACAAATATTCTCAGGATAAATGACTAAGGAGAATTAAAAAGTATTATATTGAAAGGTTCAATCCCACTCATAACGATCATTAAAAATCATACATAGGGGCCAATATCTCTTGGAGAGCCAAAATTCTTATTGCTTAGTTAAGGACTAACTCTTATCAACTTTGTTGCAAAACTGGGCATTGGAAAAGACCAACAAAATCATGGGAAGAAAGAGTGTCTACTTTTTCCACTTCTAGAAAAGTGGAAACAAAAAAAAACCATTTTAGAGTGTGATGCCTTCAAGGAAAGCAGGGACAATTTTGTAAAAATCTTGACAACTAATTCTTAAGTTGATTTATTCAATGAGGGGACAGTTGAGAAGTTGGGGGCACTCATCATCAAGTTGCATAAGAAAAGGGTTGAAATGTAGAAATTTAATTTGTGAGGTGGTCTCTCTCATAGGCTATCTTTAGCCTTGTGGGCGTTAAAATAATGTATTTTCTTCTTTCTATGTCATTTTTTACAAATTTGTGTATCTTATTCTTACAACATGGTTTGTAATAGGGAAGGGATCTTTGTTAATTTGCATTTGTTAAAATTAACGTGACAGGTTTTGAGATGATTAAAATTATTTTGTCTCAAATTTCACAAAAAATAAAAGTAAAAGTAGAAATGTATGTGATTTTTTTTATTAAATATATTTTGAGAATCTAAATCTATATAATTTGATATATACATCAAGTTTTGTAGATGTATGTAAATTATGGTCTGATTTTTCTAGTATGAATGTGATGGCAATGAATAAATATAAAACATTAATAAAAGTGAAATGATAATTTATAGATTTACACAATGGGCAATATACAATGAGAATACAATATGTATTTATACGATTTATATGGATTCAAGAATATAAGCAACAAATATTTATAAACAAGATTATCTATCACTCCTCTATAATGAACATTGGAAAAAAACTGTCAATCTATCATTTCTCTCTCATAATTGAACATTGTGAACAATAACTCCAAAATATGTGCTATGACTTTTTTTACTCAACACCTCTCTTAGCCATCTCCTAAAAATTCCGAGTCTATACTCTCCAATCATCGATATAGTCACCATTGAATCAGGGTAAAAGTACAAACGTGTCACTTTTATAAAGGAAAATGTCAACATGCAAATTGTTTAACTTTAACAACACAAAAGTGGCATTTGTGTTTAGATTTGAAAATGATGTAAACTAATGAAATGTGTAAAAATGGATGAAGTTTATGCCTATAAATTTTTAAAAAAAGTTGAACAAGAATTGACATAGTTTTTTAATTTTTGAAGTCCATTTTTTAATTGCTGAAAAATGTTGAAAATCTAGGGTTTAGTTCCCACGAAAAAAATATATGCAAATAATCTTATTTTCCTCTGATTTCAAAATATGTTTTAGATGACATGTATATCTAGTGTAGAAAAAATGGTTTTCGGTATATGTTTTGTCTGTTATAACTATTCAAAGTTGGAGTTATCCAAAATCAACAGTTTTGTCTCCCGCCTAATTTGCCCTAGAAAATCTACACCATTTAGAAAAAAAATTATATATTCTTGAAAATGACTCTCTCCTCTAGTGCTAAATATAAGTTTTAAATTTTCTGACATGTTTTACTTTTTTTTTCTTTTTACGAACGGGCGTGTTCTTAAATGTTAAAATACCTACTTGCAGTATTTTCAACTTATAATATATTATATGTAATCAAAACACTATAAAAAATATATGACCATAATCTTGACTCCGAGCTCTACAAAAGAATATTTTTAGATTTTAAAGAAAGTTGAGTTTTGATGGAGAAACCATCTGTAGAAGTGAGTTCTGCAATTCTGAAATTTTTGCCTATTTGGTTGCCACATAGGCCGCCCGGAACTGGTTCGATTGAACCAGTTTCAGCCGAAACCCCTTGTATAAATGTGTACTAATTCTTCATCAATACAACATATTTGGCTTATATTTACTCATTAATTTTTAGCCGAAACTGGTCTGGTCGAACCTACCTTGCCACATCGACGCCACGTGGTGCCACTTGGCTGCCACGTATGTCCGGTCAGAACTAATAAATTTGTCCTCTACTGCGACACAACTTTGTACTTTTACTCATCAAGGATGGTCAATCTACAATTCACCATCAGTAAGTCACTCTCATCTTTGTGCTTACTCTCATCAAATATGATCAAACTATAATTAACTATCACGAGGCACTCTCATCAGTAGTGCTCACTCCAAATTCATGGCCTTGCATAATCATTTCATCTCTATTTATACTATCCAAAACTCTGTATTTTGCAATTTCAAAATCACAATCAAATAAGATATTAAGAAGTTGAGTTCTTATCATATAGTGCATCCTAGACTTAGCAATATTTAGAACCAAACAATATGCAAATGTGTTACAACAAAAAATAAGGCATTTGAAATAAACCAACAATGAAACATGATCAACAAATTTGTGAAACACCTAAAGCATATGTCACTCATCCTTGTGAGTTCTTCACTTAAATCTACCATACACATCCCGACAAAGGTCACCTCTGCAATGGAAGCAAACTAGAGCAATTGTGAAATTGATAAATACAATCTCTTAGGACAATTACAATATCATAAAAAAAAATCACGAGTTCAAATGATATGCATCTTGAACATGAAGGAATTCCATAACATTCTGAAGACTAGCAAATACTAAAATAATATAATCAATCTTATAATTATGGGTAACATTGTGATATGTTAATAACATTTCCATCACTAATATCATTACCAACATCATTATCATTGCCAATAGAAGCTTCAACAACACAACAATAGCCTTATTTAGAGCATATGGCTCAAAATTTCACATTCACTTTGCAATTGGTAAATGTTTGAATTTTGAAAAGCCCTCTCACAATTCAAATCTACATTCAACTTCTCCCATGCGTGCATATCTATAGGTTTGTGGTCTATGAAAAGAGACATTAATAACCATAACCTCTCCCTTCTTAATTGTCAACAAGTTTAGTCTTGAAACCTTGTGGACCATTAAACTATCAAGTTGGTAAGATCAATGACCATTCCTAGTTCTTTTTCCTTTACAATGTTTTATTTTGATTTAGGATACTTAGACCATTTATTTGTGGCCCACCTAGATAGATAAAAAATACCCTAAATCTACTTGGCTACATCATCTAACACCTTTCTAAACCTTGCTAGATCATTGATGGTGTTAGATCTAACAATCTCACTTGATGATGGTGTTTCCCTTCCCTGATATCCTAAAGCAAAAATAAAACTACGAGCCTACTAATTATAGACCAGCCAATGTCAAACCTCTTAACTGACAATTGTCTCTACCAAACCAACAAACTTACACTATCTATTGAATATGCTACAGTGACAAGACCAATAAATGTCACCCAATTCAAAAAAATTTACTTAACCTATTAGGTTTGGAACCCTCATGTGTTGTTAGACCAAAATAATCGACAATGTGCAATTCTCCAGTCTAAGCTTCAAAGGTTGCTTATGATAAACCATATCTTGGCAAAACAACGTGAAAAGTCTCAAGATACATTGTGTAGTGAAAGATTGCTACACTACTTATTGGATATTTTTCTTCAATATTTTTAGGTCTCCATATAGGTCACTCATTACAAGGGATTATATATAGAAGCAATGTCTATATCCATTAATAATCATTTTTACGATTGTATCTATTTAATTTTTATATATTTTTGCCTATTGTTAATTTGAAATGAGTTCTAAAGCTAGTTCTCCCATGCAAGTCAATGTTTGGGTAAAATTCAATGGTGAATATTACATAAGTTATAATCTTCCCTTGTGTTGTGGACTCTTTTTGGATAGGTTATACTTTATACGAAAAGTGTATAAGAAGTGTATTTTTTCTAAGATTTGACGCATTACTATAGCTATACCCACATCTATTTATACTCATTTTGAGAAATCAATTTTTCTCTTTAGTTTTACCTATTTCTCGGCTTGGTTAGACCTACAATTTGTAAAAGTGATCTAGGTCACTAACACAATTGCAAAACTTTCCTTATAACTTTAAAATTTAAATTTAAATTTAGCCTTTTGTGTTTTCCACCCACTTAGTAGTTACATGTTCTAATTTGAACTGAAACATTTTACTTGCATCTCTGGACTTGTGTTTGGGGACCAATCTTGATTCATTCAAACAACTTGTGAATCGATGAACAATTTACCTCTTGCGCACATGGGGGAGCTTAAAAGGAAGCATATTATGACGTTAGCACTACATCAACATTTTAGGAATTTCAGGAAGAAACTCAAGAGGAGAGCGTTGTGGAAGAGGAGAGTCAGGGGAAGGAGAAAGAAAAGGATGACAACAACCAAGGGTACACAGAGTATGGAGAAGACCATTATACCTGCAGTATCACAGGCAAAAACAAAAAGGTTGTCTAGAGAAATTTTGACTTGGTCTCTGCCAAAATGGGCATAAAGAGAGAATTAGTAAGGAACCTGGTTAAGGAAAACAAAGAGGGTAGAATACAGATGGAAGAACTCATTGATCCCGCTCTGGTGATTTTCAGCGACAATGCGAGGGAAGATCCTCAAATGGATGTGTTGAATAATGCAAAAAATATCACCATTGACAGCTACATATCAACGAAGTGGACCTACTATGAAATATCTGAGCTGAAAAGAAGGATGGACAAGATGGAGAAAGAAAGCATAATCAACAACAACAAGAATATAGCAGAGGACAGAGAGTTGGACAGTAGAGTGACGTAACAGAAGCATAGGATTGAAAGCATTGAAGCTTCTATGGTGAAAATTGCAGACCAAAGTTATAACATTCTAAAAGCCTCAAATGATAACATTAAGGTTATCATTGACAAGTTTCAAGAACAAAAAGGAAACAAAGAGGATAGGCAGATGCACAGAGACAGGGATCAACTTCCAGAAGAAGAAAATGTGAAGGAAAGGGGAGAAGAAGCCAAACAGATGGTAGATCAGGAAGCTGACAAGGAGCTGGCCGAACTCAGAGAAGCTGCTGGGAGAATGATTGAGCTGGAGATACGGGCGGCAAAGATTCTTAGAGACATTGCCTGACTGGATCCCCTGGTTTTTGTTCCTGATTTTTTGAATATGTGTTCCTAGCTTTCTGTTTTTTCGACTGTTTTGCTAGAACTGCCTGTTTTATGATGGATGTTTTGTAATGCTTATATGCTTTAGTTCTCTTTTCTTTCAGTTGTAGGGTTTCAGGAACCCATCAAAACCTATTTTCCTTAATCAAAAACATTTTAGGAATTTCGCATACCTATTTATTATCTTCAATTATTTCTTGAAGTTGTTGACTCAACATCCTTATATGTTTTAATACAAGGGAGTAATTATCCTTGTCACATGCAAACTCTAGACTTCACAACTAAGCTTTTATATAGGTTTAGATGTAGAGGTAAATATTTTCCACGGTTAAAAAGCATTACAATATTCACCTAGGCAAACCATATATGTGAGTATGGGATGGATTCAACAAATTTGCATAATGTTTGTGGAGGTGATCTAAATAGAGAGACACAAATTATTGATTCTAATACATTCATTAAATATTTCCTAACTTTTTGTTCCAAGAACAAAAATTAGTTTGATACACTTGACAAAGTTTATTTTTAAATCAAACAAAGAGATAAATATATTTCTTATTTATTTAAATTCTCATTGTTTAAACATCTTTCTTATTCCTTGTTTATTATACTATTATTGTGCTTATCTTCTAGTATCAACTATGTGAGTTTATTTCCTTGACGTTTCAGGACTCCATGATCCGTCATTAAGAAGAAGAGAGCAATACAAGAAAATAGAATTGAATGAAAAGTTCATTGAAATAAAAAATTTCACAATGCGCTTCTTTAGCTTATCTATGAAAAGAACCCGAACCATAGAAATGGTGTTAGCAACATCTTGTAACTCCTGTGAAGGTTTGATGATGGCTCATGCGATGATGATGATGATGGAGATCCAAATAATGAGGAAGGCAAGGGGTGACTTAGAAGAGGCAGATTTGGGCTCTTGGGAGTATACATGGGCCAACAGTGAGGAAGAAACACTCCTCTATATTCTCTTGGAGACTGATTAGGTAGATTTTGAAGAGGGCATTTCACTTTTGGTAATGTGGTTGTAGACCCAGCGATATACTCAAATGCACTTGGTATTTGAGGTCGAAGGTGTTCTGAGGAAGTTTTTTCTATGCCTTTTCTAGTGAGGACTTTGTTGTGTGACTTGGACAAACTCTTAAGAGGGGATTTTTATTTCTCCCTCCCAAGAATCCTCCTTTTCCTTAGGTAGGTTTGCAAATAGTTCATCATGCTTCATCTCCTTTTCCTAACTCAATATCTTCTCATATTTCTAGTGTGTTTGATGTGGATCGTGTGCCTTCCCTTTGCCTTGGTGTGGCCTTTTGTATAGGTTCTCCTTCCCAAGTAGAGGCCCACATTCCATTTTCTATTGCTTAGGGAGTGTATTCTCCTCCCAATAGTGAGATGTTGAAGTGTAGTATTGTGGAGGTTTGCCTTCTATGGATCTCGGAGCTCCCCTATTTTAGAGATTTATTCTTTCTCTTCCTATTATGTGGGTGGACAAAGCATTTATGAACTTGTAATATGCTCATATTGGGAGATTCCTTAGTTATAAATCAAATACCGATTTCATTTGCAATTGGGTGTCTAATTATTAGATTGCCTTAGGTGTAATAAGTGTGAAGGCTTTGAATAATAGATTCATTTTAATCTCTGTCAAATCCATCTTAAACATCCCTAGTTTCTTGGTAAGGAATTTCTTTATTTACAAAAATGGTCTGCTAGTTTCGATGCTAGCAAGATTAACTTAATTCCTATTTGGGTTCATCTCCTAGAGCCCTCTTTGTAGTTTTTGGATGAAAGTATCATTCATGGTATTGCAGATGTTTTTTCTCAGTTTCTTACCATTTACAATGTTGCAAAAGTCATAACAAGTTCTTAATGCTAGATTTTGTGTTTGTATTGAAGTTGATTTGGAGTTCCCCAACAATGTTAAACGGTGTTATAAGTTTGGAGTCTAGGAGTATAAAATTCATTACGATCCATCTCAACTAAATTACTTCCACAATGTTGGGCATTTCTCCTTGTTGTGCCATGATATTCATGAGAAGGTGTTCTCCAATGATATCATGAAGTTTGAGATGGTTTTGGAATGTACTTGGAGCAATCTTATGGATAAGGCTGTAGGTTTCTCGTGTAAGGAACCAATTGTGTTCCGTTCCAAAGCACCTCTTTCAAGAACATGTTTTCTAAATATCCCCAACCTCATTATAATGGGAAGGTGTTGGAATCTATTGGCAGAGACCACATTGCTAAGCATGTCGCTTCTCGCAAGGTGTAGATTCAAAAATTGTATAACCAATTTGCAATTTAGTCTACACTTTTGTAGCCACTTTAGTGTTCATTTCCCTAGTATTTGAGTAGGTCCGTTTCAACCCTTGCATCAACCTGTTCCCTCTCAAGATGCTCAAGTTCATTTTTAGGAGCTATCTTTCAGTATCATCTTTACATGAACTATGTTTTTTTCTTGCTGGTTGTCATTTTTAGCGCGATCCATTTGGACACGAGCGCACCACACGAACATCTACATGTTGTGCTTTCGTCTTGTGACATCTTAACATTCAAATGAAGATTCTGAGCATTTTGACACTTATCACCTACCCTTGGTTGGTGGAAACGAATTGGAATCTTCTAGAATGACGCAAAAGTATATATTTTCCTCCTCTTCTCACTTTTAAATCCATCTCTTTCCTCCGTTCACTCTCTCTTGGTTCCTCTTGGTTCCTCTTAGTTCTTACTTCCAATATCTTGCATTATTTCTCTCTCACTTTGTACAGTAGTCTCTCATTTCCTACAAAGCTACCTTACAACAATATCCATAACTCTCTTGGCTTTCTCGAGTTTATCTGGTAATACCTCTCTCTCTCTCTCTCTCTCTCTCTCTCTCTCTCTCACGTGTCTTTGAGCATATTGGATATATCACATCCCTTATCTATCAGAATATTTTGTCTATTTGTCTTTTGATCTATCTATCTATCTATTTGGCCGTTGCAGAGGTGGAAACACCAAAATAGGGACTTGACTGAGGCAAGTCTCCAAACAACCCCAAACAATTTTCGTCTATTTTGTGTGTGCGGGTTTATCAGAAACATTCAAACTTATAGAGGTTTACATGTATTTGTTTGTCTTATTTATGCTTATTTTTAATATCTATTATTCGCTACTATATTTTTCATTTTGGGTTTTGAAGGTTTTATCTGAAGTACAACTTGGGTTTTTTTTGTCTTTCTAAATATTTTATTATGTTGATTTTTATAGGTTACAGCGTGTTGCACAAATGTCTGCATCCTTGGTCGAGACATTCAAATTTGGACAGAGAACTCTCTATTGTCTGTCATTTCTATTTTTATAATCAAAATATTAATTTTCTTTACCTATAATTAGATATCTTCACTAGTTTATCTAGTTGGAAGTATCTGAATGTGTGTTGTGAAATTGACTCTTAAAGGAATATAGTTTCCTTTCTGCACAGTCAACTTTACTCCACTACACAAGGTTACGAGAAAACTTGATGCGATGAAATTTGAATCCTTTGACTGAATTTTTCTCCTTTGAAGAGCGTTACATTTCGTCTTGTCTCTTTTTTGAAGCCTTTAACGAAGTTTGGTTTCAAATGACCTTTTGATTGAATAACTTCTAACTCGCTACTTTGTGGCTACTTGCAATCCATTTCTTTTGCTAGTTTTATTGTTGATTGTTGGTCTCTCTCTCTCAATCCATGTTAGACTTGTTTAGTTTGCCTCTTTGGTTGTTTTGCTTTTTGTAGATCCTTTGTGGTTCTTTTTTAATTGTTCAAGGGTCAGTGCCCTTTCAAAATTTGTACTTACCTTAATCAAATTGTAATATCTTTATTTGTGCTTAAAATATTTAAAAGTTAATTAATTATATATACCCATAATATTTATTCATTGCCATCACATTCATACTAGAAAAATCAGACCATAATTTACATACATCTACAAAACCTGATGTATATATCAAATTATATAGATTTAGATTCTCAAAATATTAAACTCGTAATTTGGTAAGTTTATTAAAGACCTTTTTTTTATAATTTTGTATGTTCCAATGCATGTTATAATTGGCACTGAAAGTAAAAGGCACATATGAACAAAACTTATGAATGCTAATGAGAACTTTAAAATAGAACTTGTTCCACAGATACAAAATAAAAATATATTATTATCAGTAGAGTTAATGAATTGAGAACTTCAATGCATATAATAATTGTTCCTCTTTCCCTAAAGGAATAGAGAAATTATAATCCTGAAAAGGTAACTTACCATAGGAATAAAAATAAAGTATTCAGTACCCTGTGGCATATCCATTAAACCAAATATTATTGGCATATCCATGTTAATGTTCCACATCATGTTCAAACCAGATATTATTATTATGTAAATCGAATACTTATACACAATAATTACAAATTGGGAACACTATAAATATCCAAAGAGTGCCCCAAATTGTTGGTTAACAGAATAAATCTACAAATTATTATTTTAAAAGTATACAATTTCTTGACATTTTCCTTTACAGTTGGATAAAGAGTAAAGATATGGTGGTTACAATGACATCTTTTAAAAGGTATATATTTAGCCGATAGGCTTTCTATGGGGAGAAACCTTTGATTGGAAATGTGTCTCACGTTAAATTCCGATAGCCAATCTCGGAAATGTGTCACGTTAAATTCCGATAGCCAATCTTTTTTCAGTTGTCGTTAACATTTTATTTTTTCCTGCTTTTACTTTAACTGTCGTGCCTTCCCACCGCTTGTTGTAAACACAGAATCTAAATAAATGCCCTCCGTATGGAAAAAGAGTAGAACGACTGAATAAGAGAATAATATTTTATAGCGAATAATATTTTATAGCTAAATAAATTTAAAGAGCTTATCAGGCTATTAATTTTTGTATAGATTACTCAACCCCATTAAATAGCTGTGAATCTTCCTTTGTCTTTTGTATGGCCAAGTCTAATGCCATATGTCCACGGTTATCTTCACAATCAACCAAGTTTTTTTCCATGACAAGGATATAATAGTTTTGAGACTATATCCAAACCCTGTAAAATATTTTTGATGCATTCATCACAGCGAGATGAAGAGCATTTCGGCCATCTTTGTCTACCATTT
>MU225025.1:713360-759319 GCA_018584345.1 Thuja plicata | reverse complement strand
TAATCATAAAAAAGACCATTGCTCTCAGAAGTTAGGAGTTTCCTCACCATGGAAGGATCTTCCAGATTTATTTGGATGACATTCAACTACTTAAGCATTTCCCTTACTCTACAGCTAGAGTCTTAACGATCATCCAAGTGAGTAGGATGCCACTGCCAATATGAAAAGATCAAGAGAAAGCCAAAGATTTTATTCCTTGCACTCATCATATGCCAGTGACAGTAAAATATATTATCAATAAGTGAAATAATATATAAACAATGATGTTTTAAGGGGATTGCCCAGAAATCTCAGATCGTGGAACAACATAACTTATTTAAGTCCTACCTTATGCTGTGTTGCTGGTTTGGATTCAGATTCAGATTTAGTGATTTGAAAATTTTCTTTTCTTCCTGGTTCCGGGATTTTGTATGGCTTGGGTTGGGATAGTAAAACACCTAGGAAGTCGAGTTCGCCCCTAGAGGCCCCCGGACCAGGCCACATTCGAACTGGTCCGTGGTCCAGGTCCGGGCAGGGTCCGGTCTACAGGGACCAAGTTCGAACCACCCAGCAATCAATTCAGACCCGGGTGAACTTGCCAGAAAACGGCAAACTTGGAACGAACTTTGCCAAAGTTTTGTCCACGGTTAAGACATTTTTTTGGCAAAATTTATAAATTTTTGACATCCACAACCCAAATTTTTGACATCGCCGAACTTGGGCCCCACAAGGGGCGCTGCCCCTTGACCCTGTCTTGGGGGTTGTGCCCCCAAACCCCCATTTAATAATTTGGGGTGGAAACTGCACCAATAAAATGGGGAAAAATTAATCTTCGAGTCTTATTAGGCTCCATATAGAAGATGATGATGATGAAGAAGAAGAATATCAATAAATTATTAATCCATTAGTTGAACTTTAAACAATGATACTTGAACTGATGTTATGACTTAATTTTAATGTTTTGAATCTTTGATGTTGAACTTGAAGTTGAAGTATATGATCATGATTCATGATGGTATGATTACAAGTATTTTTGTTGTTTAAATGCTTTTATGATACTATGTGACATTCTAATCTTAACTCATGCTTCTAGGCTGCATAAATATGTGTGTGTGTGTGTGTGTGTATATATAAAATTTACATGTTTTTGTACTAATGAACCCGAACCCAAACCCCTTTTTAAAAATTTGCCGTAGCGGCAAACCAGTCCTTCGTACTCGAACTTGAACCCGAACCGGCATCCTAGTAAAATACTATATGTGTAAACCCATAATTTGCTCAAAATGTACAGTAGTAAATATGGAAATGTGAATACAGCTGATAACTGATAATTCAATGTTGATTGCCAAATCATAAATGTTAAAGATAAATCAAAATAATGTATGTCATAGTCACATTACTTGAAATAGGATTGACTTGGCAAACCAAGTGCATAAACTGAATTCTATTACTCAAGATTTAAATAAAAAAATCCAGAAAAAAAGGTTTTTTCATCCAGCACACAACCCAAAACAATTTTTATATTTTGCCTTTTTAAAACCAATGCAGGGATTGATTTGCAATGTTCCTCACAAGACCAGAGCTTCCCAAGCCCACATTAAGGATTTTGCAGCCACAGGGACCATCATGGTGCATGCCATTTTCCATAGGTTCCTACTACACCAGATTCACCCATTTTCCATTTAAGTTCCAATGAATCAGATTCGCCAGTCCTTATACTGAACCCAACTGGGCACTGGTCTCAGGTCTGGTCCCTCCTGACAGGGACCATCATGTTGCATACCATTTTCCATAGGTTCCTATAATACCAGATTCACCCGTTTTCCATAAGTTCCAATGACATCAGAATTGCCCATGTCACTCTACTGAACCCAACTTGGTACAGTTCTCAGGTCTGGTCCCTATTGAGTATATCAGGGATTCATAATCAAGGTTTGAGATGTGCCCCAGACAAATCCAAGGTCCCAGGAACAAACCCTAGGCATACCCAAGGCAAGTGTTCATTATTAAAAAATGGATTTTACGACCAGTTAATTGCAGTTTATCTCTATCAGTTTTCTTCTCATGATGTCTCTTTTCAATCGCAGCCAAGCTCTGTATATTTTCTTCTCGTAAATCGTAAATGTCCATAAGAGTGTCTTGTTTAGACACAAAATTGCTTGAAACCTACGTTACCACATTCGCTCGGCAGACCTGGAATTCGCGATTCGGTTCGCTACAAATTCGAAGTCCGTTCCTATTTTCTGCAAATTTGTTACCAGTCTGAGAAATTCGCATCAAATTCGACGTTTCGGACCCTGGGCAATTTTCAAGAGAATTTGGCAGACTTTCAAAACCACCACGCGAGCCCGGAACAATTCCGGCGAATCTGGGGCGAAATTGTTTTTCTCTTCCCCAGCTAAATGGGGATACCGTTTTACAGTAGACAGCAGAGCCTCGACTGTCACCTTACATCCCTTAGCAGCTGATTTATGCAGAGCTGTCTTCCATCCTGTGAATCAATTATCATCTCTACACCAGGCAATTCACACAAATTTTGGAACGCATCTGATGTCTTTCCCTTTACGGCAAAGTGGAGTAGATTCTCTGCATTTTGGTCCTTTTCATCCCACACTGTTTGATAAGTAATCGGCAAAGCTCTGTGTTGCCGTCGAGAGCTGCAAAATGAAGAGCGGTCCTCCCATCTTTATCTGCCGCTTTGATCAAATCTTTCTCATCCTTAAATTTATTCTTCAAACACTCGGCAACATACATGCCATGTTCCTTGTGTCGTTGATCTACTGCGTAATGCAATAATGTTCTGCCATTATGGAATTTCTTCTTGAGGCTCTCTCCCTCAATTTGTTTAACTCTTGTTGACGCTTTTCATCTCCTGAACATTCTCAACGATGTTGTCTAGGACGAAGCATATAGTTTCAGTCATTTTATCCTCACAGGAGAACAATACAACAGCTTCTCCCCCATCAGAAGTCTACTTAGCTCTAGAGTACATATATATATATATATATAACTTTTTAAAAAAAAACTTGCACGGACAAACCCAAAACGAACCCGAACCCAACCCAAAAAAAAATTGGATGAATTTTGAACCCGAATCTCAAACCCGTCAGGAGTTTCCTAACCATGGAAGGATCTTCCAGATTTATTTGGATGACATTCAACTACTTAAGCATTTCCCTTACTCTACAGCTAGAGTCTTAACAATCATCCAAGTGAGTAAGATGCCACTGCCACTATGAAAAGATCAAGAGAAAGCCAAAGATTTTATTCCTTGCACTCATCGTATGCCAGTGACAGTAAAATATATTATCAATAAGTGAAATAATATATAAACAATGATGTGTTAAGGGGATTGCCCAGAAATCTCAGATCGTGGAACAACATAACTTATTTAAGTCCTACCTTATGCTGTGTTGCTGGTTTGGATTCAGATTCAGATTTAGTGATTTGAAAATTTTCTTTTCTTCCTGGTTCCGGGATTTCGTATGGCTTGGGTTGGGATAGTAAAATACTATATGTGTAAAAAGTTAAAACCCATAATTTGCTCAAAATGTACAATAGTAAATATGGAATTGTGAACACAGCTGATAACTAATAATTCAATGTTGATTGCCAAATCATAAATGTTAAAGATAAATCAAAACAATGTATGTCATAGTCACATTGCTTGAAATAAGGTTGACTTGGCAAACAAAGTGCATAAACTGAATTCTATTACTCAAGATTTAAATAAAAAAATCAGGAAAAAAATATTTTTTCATCCAGCACACAAACCCAAAACAATTTTTATTTTTTGCCTTTTCCAAACCAATGCAGGGGTTGATTTGCAATGTTCCTCACAAGACCAGACCTTCCCAAGCCCACATTAAGGACTTTGCAGCCACAGGAACCATCATGGTGTATGCCATTTTCCATAGGTTCCTACGACACCAGATTCACCCATTTTCCATTTAAGTTCCAATGAATCAGATTCGCCAGTCCCTATACTGAACCCAACTGGGCACTGGTTTCAGGTCTGGTCCCTCCTGACAGGGACCATCATGTTGCATACCATTTTCCATAGGTTCCTATGATACCAGATTCACCCGTTTTCCATAAGTTCCAATGACATCAGAATCGCCCATGTCACTCTACTGAACCCAACTGGGCACAGTTCTCAGGTCTGGTCCCTCTTGAGTATATCAGGGATTCATAATCAAGGCTGTGGGTTCACCCTAGGTGCGTTTGAGACTTACCCCAGGCAAATTTGGGGTGAAATTGATTTTCTCTTCCCCGGCTAAATGGGGATTTACAGTAGACAGCAGAGCCTTGACCATCACCTTACATCCTTTAGCAGCTGATTTATGCAGAGCTGTCTTCCCCTGGGCATCCTGTGAATCAATTATCATATCTACACCGGGCAATTCACACAAATTTTGGAATGTGTCTGATGTCTCTCCCTTTACGGCAAAGTGGAAATTCTCCGCATTTTGGTCCTTTTCATCCCACACTGTTCGATAAGAAATTGGCAAAGCTCTGTGTTGCCATCGAGAGCTGCAAAATGAAGAGGGGTCCTTCCGTCTTTATCTGCAGCTTTGATCAAATCTTTCCCATCCTTAAATTTATTCTTCAAACACTCGGCAACATATATGCCATGTTCCTTGTGTCGTTGATCTACTGCGTAATGCAATAACGTCTGCCATTATGGAATTTCTTCTTGAGGCTCTCCGTCAATTTGTTTAACTCTTGTTGACGCTTTTCATCTTCCTGAACATTCTCAACGATGTTGTCTAAGACGAAGCATATGGTTTCAGTCATTTTATCCTCACAGGAGTACAATACAGCAGCTTCTCCCCCATCAGAAGTCTACTTAGCTCCAGAGTACATATATATTTAAAAAAAAAAAAATTGCATGGATGAACCCAACCCAAAAAAAATTTGGACAATTTCGAACCCGCATCCGTACCGAAATCCGAACCGGCAACTTAGCTTGGAACAAATGAATTGAGGGAAAAATCTATGACACATTTTTCACCATGCACTCTCTATTCATGTTGATTGAATCGATCTTTTAACGATTTGCACATTAGGCTTCAGAGTCTACTATTCAAATTAATGACAACTCCACTTGATATGCAGAGTCAGAGGACATAAAGATTTGACAGTACACTAAAATGATGGTTATACTTAGGAAGCATTACGCATAAAATACAGCGGCAAACAAAGAAGATACTGTTCTACACACATTTCTTTGGTTCTTTAGCATTGCCTTGATACTATTAATTATGGACGAGTCACATATCCATCTCTGGCTTTTGAATCCTTTGAACTCTCTGGATACATGGTAGTCATTCATGAAATGTTCATAATTAGCCACTGACGGCTTGTTTTAACTTCTGATGGCTGCAAATTTGTAACAGAGTTTCCTTTCAATATATTATAAATTTATAATTATTTTATGTTTATAATATTATATATTTATATTAATATATTTAATGTTTCTTCATTACATTTATATAATAACATGTCTATATTGATATATTATATAAACGGGTAATTTTAATGATATCACCAAATAAACATATATAAATATGTTTTCTGTTTACTAATTTATTTATATTATATGTATATTTATCTTTATCTTATTATTATCATATTCTGCTGCTGAACTCAATCACTGAACCCAGGAAATATTCACCAAACTGCCAAGCCTGAAACCAAACCCAAACCAGCAAAATAGACAATTTTACCGCTTTGAGTTTTTACCAAGCTCCAAATTCTTTATAAAATGGACTTCTGTGTTTAGGTTTTACTATTCTTTCTTTTGGTTTTTCCAAGCCAGCAGTCGACAATTTAACTATTTTAACCAAGCTATCCTTTAAAAATTGCACTTTTTGGTTTAAGTTTTCTTGTTCTTGCTTTTGGTTTTATTTGTAAGCATTTGATTTTTGTAAGCCCTGCAGTTTCATCCATAGTGTGGAGAGTTGAGCTGGCCGCTTTTCCCAAAAGGAGCACCTGTTCAGAAAAATATTACCATCCCAGTCAAGGATCTCACAAGAGGCTCTTAAACCATGTGACGAATCCCAAGGGGATATGCTAGACTCGTTCCAACAAATCTCCAACAGAGCGTTACCCAAGGGGATTCGAACAATTGACCCCACTCTAATACCACTTGTAGGGAGTTGAGCTGTCCAATTTTTCCCAAAAGGAGCACCTGTTCAGGAAACCGCTACCGTCCCAGTTAAGGATCTCGCAGGAGGCTGATAAACCATGTCACAAATCCCAAGGGGATATGTTGGACACGTTCTGTGGTGGGTTCATTTCAAATATAACTGGGCTTAATGGCGAGGATGGGGACAAACACTGGACAAGCCTAGGCCAGGCCCAGCTGAGCCCAGGACCAAAACCCAGCCAAGACCAGTAGGTTGTCTGGGGATCCTGCCAATCCCAGTAAAATAAATCTCATGACTTTCAATCTTAATAATTTTGAGTTCTAGCCATTAGCCAAGCATTTGTACTGCTACATCCCAGGTTATTATTAAGACAAAATCACTTCCACTTTCATTGCCAAGAGAGCTCAATATTTCAACTTCACCAACATCCTCAAGAATCCCACACAAATCGCATTGTGTTTGAGGAACTAAAACGCACTTCTTCAATTCAATCATCTTCACAATTTTATATTTATCTGGAGATCGTATTCAAACATACTATATTGTTATAAGTGCCACTTCCAAATTCTTCATTCTGGGGCTCTCGTTCCCCGTTCCACTCATATTGAAGAGCAGGGGATAAGTTTAACATATATTAGCATAAGCTAGCAACTAGTAGACTTGAAAAGGGATCACACCGTCCTAGTACAGTACCATAAAACCTATGCTAGTTGTCAGTGACAATCTGTGCCACTAAAACTCTTGAATCATTAGCAATAATCTAACAGCTCATTGTATTCTAGCAGCACCAGTAACTGAATATTGGAAGTTGATTGTGGATATTCATTTTAAAGATTGGAATCCTCAATGTTGCAGCATTAGTATCTCCTGGAGTCCATGCTTCTTTATACCCAAACTAATAGATGAGAATATCAAGGAACTGTCCTTGGAGTGATGAAACCCCAACACAGTAAATTGGAAATGAAACAACAATAATGTTGCTTTTCATATTACTTGACTTTGTTGATCAAAGTAAGTTTAGTTCCAAACTGACGCAACCTGCAAATTATATTTCAAGGACCGCATTCTTGGTCATTTAAGTTGTCTATTTTCAAAATTTATCTAAAATGTTACACCTGAATGTAGCTAGTAATTTGATGCAGAAGGCTGATCTCAACATCCCATGACATTCGTGTACACTTTAAGTATAAGGACTTGCAAGTTCTAATCATGAGAAGCTCTAACCATGAGTTTTCCAAGTTTGTACCATTAAAGAATATGGTTCAATCTCAGGAGGGTACACATTGCTCCATCGGACAGTGATATGGAGTGGAGCAAATATGATCATATGGGCTTTAAAATGTTTTAATTTATAACAGTTAATGATGGTTCGTTGTACGACAGTAAAGGTTGCATTACAATATCGGGAATATCCCATTATTTGAGTTCCATATCATGGCAGAAATACATAGTACTAGAAAAGATAGCAGTGTGTAAAGATGAATGCTTTCAACTTACAATCATGGAGCTCTCGGTGTGAGTACCATGTTCATTGTTCAACCTCAAAGAAATAAACACTAAAAGATATATGGATTTCTACTTCATGCAAAGAAAGATTTAGCCATGCCAAACAACAAAGTTCCAATGGAAAAGAATTGGCAAATAACGATTTTCTGCTGAGTTCTATTTCCTGGTTAATTTCAAAGACCTATTAGCTGTATCCGTCAAAATTCGAATATTTTTTTGGACAGACTGTGCTTCTCTGACATCCAACCAAAGTAAGACAATGGCTCTTGTGTACCGCCAAGATAAGAAGAAATAATTGAGCCCGTGATTCTACCATAATGTCATATCATGTAAGTCCAAAGTTGGAAATAGCAGGCATTTGAGGTATCGCATTCTCATGCACTGCTTACAAGCTATCTCAGCACTTCACATTCCTTGAATTCTCTAAGGCACCTGATATAGTTCTGATTTGAGAGATTGAATGAGATTAACTGCAGATTCTCAGATCAAGTCATCTTGAACCAGTTAAGAAAAATATCTAAATGTTGTATGTAAATAGCCCTTAAGATCTGTTCAGTACATATAAGAGGGAATTACATGACTGCAAAATTGCTCTGTGAAACGGGGCCACATAGGGACTGGAGAATGGATTAAGGTTTATTGCCATAATACCAGACCAACCTGTTGATCGACTGGATCTGGGTTTGGTTAAAACCAGATCCATGATCCAGTCCAATCTGCCTGTGGATAAGGTCAAGATGTGCGAGAGTGGGTTGGGTTCTCATCTGGGACAAACCTAGGCAGGATCTGAGGGGAAGCTAGGCAAACCTAGGGAAAATCTGTCCATTATTCTGCCCTTTTTTCTAATTTCCAACTTTAACATTGCATTTTAAAAAAATATGAAAATGGCATGCGCCATGAAAGGCTATGTAGTTTTGAAGGTCTTCTTTGGGGCTTGGTGTTAGGGGCTCTGCCCCTCAACACCACCTAGTATTGCAACAGGGAACACACTAGGGGCACTAACACCCGTGTAAGGGGCACTGGCCATTGAACTCCATGAAGCTATGGGATATTGAGCCAAAGCAAACTGACTTCCAGATGCTTCCACTTGCCAACTTGTTACACTTGAATTTGACAAGTGAGCAAAATTTTAGTGTGAGAGGCAATCGCACTCCTTGTGGTTCTTCAAATGTTGCTACATCATCTACTGTCAATGATGATGCTGGTATTGATGAGTCGATCTACAGGCCAATTCTTTTCCATTGGTATTGAACAACAGCAGAACAGTAACATATTGGTAGGAGATGGAATCAAGAACCAATACTAATACTTTACTAGGGAAAGCTCACACTAGGCATATAATCCACAATGGTTTTTGTTTTGGATCTATAAGTTTAAATCTAAGATACCGGGTTTGCCCCTGGACCCCCCCCCCCTGGACCAGGATAAGTTCGAACCGGTTCGTGGTCCGGGTCCGGTCTGCCTGTGGGTCCAGTCTGGGTCCAGTTCACAGGGACCAAGTTCAAACCACCCAGCAATCAGTTTGGACCCAAGCGAATTTGCTGGAAAACGGCAAACTTGGAACAAACTTTGCCAAATTTTCGCCAGCGGAAGGAGTTTAAGACGTTTTTTTTTGGCAAAATTTATAAATTTTTGACATCCACAACCTTGTCTTATATAGAAGATGATGATGAAGAAGAAGAAGAATATCAATAAATTATTAATCCATTAGTTGAACTTCAAACAATGATACTTGAACTGATGTTATGATTTAATTTTAATGTTTTGAATCTTTGATGTTGAATTTGAACTTGAAGTATATGATGGTATGATCATGGATTCATGATTCATGATGCTATGATTACAAATTTACAAGTGTTTTTATTGTTTAAATGTTTACTTTTTATGATACTATGTGACATTCTAATCTTAACTCATGCTTCTAGGCTGCATAAATATCAAAATATGTATATATATATAAAATTTACATATTTTTGTACTAACGAATCCGAACCCGAACCCAAACCCCTTTTCAAAATTTTGCCGTACCGGCAAACCGGTTCTTCGAACTCTAACTCTAACTCGAACCACATCCTAGGTTTAAAAAAAAAACAACGCATAAGTTATTTCTATTTAAGTCCATTTATACGTTGAAGTAATGCATAGACAGGTCTGCACAATTTTATGCGCCAAAACCATACTGAATTACCATGCTACCCTTGAAGTGTGCAACACTATTGTTATCATCGTAATGTGCTAAGCACAAAATAACATTTGCAGCGTTAAATATATTTTTCTCTTTGAATTTTTACAGTTATATACATCAGCATTTAGCACAGTTAAACACAGCAGCACTATTTCCCAGAGAGTCAAACATGACTTTCTTCCCAGAGATCTAACAGGCCCTGCCACATGTGAGAACAGAAAATGGGATTACAAAGTGTCAATTGATGTGCAAAATTGGCCCACAAAGTTGTTTTTGTGCTGGTAAATCTCTTTTTCTTGGCGAGCAAGAGTCTAACTCCACAAAAGGTGTCACTTTGGTCATTCTCAGTTAAAATCTCTGAATAAGGAGTGGGCTGAGAACCTAAGGAGACTCTCCAAAAATCGGGTCACTTTGGCGATTCTGGGTTAAAAGCTGTGTGTCAGCGGTGAGCTGAGAACCTAAGCGATGCCAGCTACTGTAAACTCCTGATTTATTCACAGACCGTATGGAAGCTGACCGGTCGCAGTGTTAACCATCATATTTCCTGTCTGGGAGATGTAGGGGAGTCAAAAGTGATTACAGAGCAGTTTGAAGGCCTTTTAACAATCGATAGATAGAAAAACCTATTACAATCAACCATTGTCTGATTCGGTGAGCAAGAAAACCACTATACCTGGCAAGTAAACTAGAGATCTCTAAGACTAACCTACTAGCCCTCCTTGCATTCAAGATCTGAAGGAGAGCACACTGTCCTTTAAAACGCTGCGGAAATCATATGTTACAGAATCCTACAACTTATAAAATGGGGTTTCCTTCGGCAAGGGGGGTGCGAACGACCGATGTCGAAAAGAAAGCGGGTTCTTGTGAAAAAGCGATTAAATCTGTGGAAGCTCACCTGAGGTTAACAAGTGTAGAATTCCTCAGTCGTGCAAGACAGGGTGAGAAGGCGGCTGAGCAGCAGCCTCGGAAAGGGCGAGTGTCGAATTCCTATCAGCGAGTTTGCGCTTACCATTTTTACCAGACAGGAGCCTCGCGATTTGTAGCTGCGTCTTGGCAATCATCTCCGTGCGCTTCAGCTCCAATTCGCCGCGGCGAACTTCCGTCTCAGCTCGGAGCCGCTCGGAGTCCTTGTACATCCGCATCTTTGCATGCTCCAGCTTCACAATTGTGTCAGCGAAGGACCGGATACTCTCCGCCAATTCGCCACCACCATTACCGCTACCAGGAGACGAGGTCTTGCGGCGCTTACAGGAGAAATTGCAATTGGTAGCGATCTCCTTAACAGGGTCATCAGCAGCGTTGGCGATCTTGCTGCGAGGCGTGCTGGTATCAGTATCCAGCGCAGCGCTCTCCTTCCTGTTGGGCAGCGTATTCGACCCATCCTCCTGATTGCTGCCCTCCCCAAATCCACCATTGCCACCGCGAACTTCCTCCTCCTGCCGCTGTTCTGCTTCTTCTTCTACCTCCTCCTCCGCCTGGCCATTCTGCAGCGGAGGCGGCGGCTGCGGCGGAAGGGTAATTTGGGGCTCCTGCAAGGGCAAATCCGGGGGAGGAGCGCAGATGGTGAGCGGAATTGGGGCTGGAGTTGGAGTTGGGATTTGGGTCTGTGTCTGGGTCTGTGTTGGTGAAGACAGAGGGGCTCTGCAGCGCAGCAAATTGTCCATCCGCGCGTAGAGCGGCCAGGAGGAGGCGTTGGCATTGGCAGAGGCGGATTCTGATCGGTACCGTTTCTTCATGGACTCGATTTTGTTCTTGCACTGGGTCTGCGTCTTTGCCGATTTGCCCCCTTCGGCCCTCGTCGAAACCATGCGTGCTACTTCCTCCCAGTCGTTCCCCTTGAGCTTCGCCCGATTCCTCAGCAGCCATTTCGACTCGTACGCATCCAGCAGAGTCGTAACCGCGCCTTCACTCCACTCGTCCCGCTTGATCCGTTCAGGCGCTGTCTTTGACAAAGGTGTTAACTCCCCACCGCCGTGATTGTTATTATTACCATTACCATTCACAATAACAACATTACTCCCTCCTCCATTTCCTCCTCCTACTGCTGCTCTCTGTGGAGGCTTGCTCTCCATGGAATCAAGCTTGCCCATCCCGCTACCTACTTAAAAAAGTTTAATAATGATAATCCCAATCCCAATTCCTCTCCCTCTCTCTCTGCCCTCCACGGCTAAGCTACCTAGCGTTTTATGCCGTCACGCCCTTTCTCCTCTCATGGGCGCCCAACAAACGCCTACCCAAGTACACTAGAGTGAAAAATCCAAGGGCAAAACGGCCAAGATGGGCAAATTGGGCAAGATGGGCAGGAAGGGCAAAGGCATCGTATGTACATGAGCTCAGGATTCAGACACGAAATCCATGATGGGCAAAGAATTGATGGGGAGAAAGTGGGGAGTTTTTGAGTTTTTTTACTGTATCAAGGATAACTACATTAGAATGCGACCCCTCCACTCTGCAGGCCGTTTTCCGCCAGCTAACCCGATGGGATTCCCTTATCAAACTCCAACCTGTGAAGTATAATGAGATTGATTCCTTTACCCAATTGTTTTTTAACCCGTCTCAATTCAGCTAACCGCAGAAATCCATGGCTTGAAAACGTAAACTCACCGCAGGCCCCACGCCTGGAATAAGTTTTCTATCATGGTCTGCCTGTGACCTATCATTGTACTGCTCGAATTCAATTATTCTTCCCACTTCGCAAATCCCATAGACCACCTAGTCGCTAATTGCGTTACGTGTACGGTTAGCCTTTTTATAATTCAGGGCATTAGTTCCGGACCTCAATGGATGGTATGAGTTAACATCTGGTGTAAACAATCTTTTTCTTATTCCTTTTGGAGAAAAGGAGAGGGGGCCACTTATGTTATTGAGAAGATGTATGCGACTAAATGAGGTAGTGATCTATCAACTAGTAAGTTTTCTGTTCTTGATGTTCACCATTTCACATCAAGTTAGTGTGGGGTTTATGGTCAGAAGAATGGTTAGGAAGGAAGAAGACAATTTTCTTACTGTTACGATACTATTGATGATGGAAAGGATATGCTTAATGGAGGATTGGGTGTGGATTTGCACTCACAAGAAGCGTTTGGGAAGGGAGAAGACAATATTCTCATTAGTTGGGATGACTGAAAGCATGTTGGGAGAGGTCAAGAGTGGTTAGGAAGGAAGAAGACAATTTTCTTATTGTTACAATACTATTGATGATGGAAAGGATATGCTTAATGGAGGATTGGGTGTGGATTTGCACTCACAATAAGCGTTTGGAAAAGGAGAAGACAATATTCTCATTAGTTGGGATGATTGAAAGCATGTTGGGAGAGGTCGAGAGTAGTTTGAATATGATCTAGAGCATGACAGGTCGAGAGTAGCTTGAATATGATCTAGAGTATAATGGGAAAAAGAAAAAACAGGAAAATTGAAAAACTAATGTTTTTTGTTATTTCCTACATTCTAGTAAGTCGCATTTAAGAGGTCTTCGAAATGGAAATTGGGATCGGAAGTGTCATCAGATCCTTAAATCAATAGTCAAAAGCATGGTTTTAAGGGACTGAAATTAGATTCCTTCAAGACCTTTCCAACAATATGAGTGAAACTTCTAAGACATAAGTAGAAAAGTATGACCCTGCCAAGTTGCGGTATCCAATTTTGTAGTTTTTTAAAAATTTATAATTTTGTTTATTGTTTTATTCTCCGAAACTCTTCAGTTCAAATTTGTTGGAATCCTTAGACTGTCGAGATTCCAAATATGTGTATAAAACTCATTTTGGATAAGTTAACGGTGACTTTTGATGCATGCAATTCTTGTTTAGAGTTTTATTATTATCCATGTTTTTACACAATACTTGCATTTTGCATACCTTGTAGTGTTTAACGAACTCGCCATTGCATTCAAATCATGGGACCATGTAGACGATGAAAAGGATATGCCTAGTGGAGAATAAGTGTAGCATTTGCACTACGAGAAAGGTCTAGGAAGGGAAAAGACAATATTATTACTAGTTGGGACCTTATAGGCGATGGAAATAATATATGTAATAGACCATAGGGTGTGGGATTTGTAGATGGGCCTAGGGAGGGAGAAGAGAATATTCGCACTACTTGGGACCATGAAGATGATGGAAGGGATATGCCTAATGGGTCAACCACAAGAAAGGTCTACAAAGGGAGAAGACAATATTGATGGAAAGGATATGCCTATTAGAGAATGGGGTGTGGGATTTGCAATCATAAGAAAGGCCTAGGGAGAAAGATGACAATATACTTAATAATTGTGACCATGTAGAGGTTGGAAAGGATATACCTATTGAAGAGTTGGGTGTGGGATGTGCAACCACGAGAAAGGCCCAAGAAAGGATAAGACAATATTCTTACTATTGGGACCATGTAGATAATGGAAAGGATGTGCCTAATGGGGATTGGGTGTGGAATTTGCAGCCATGAGAAGGGCTTACGAAGGTAGAAGATAACATTCTTACTAATCTGACCATGGAGACGATGAAAATGATATGATCAATGAAGGATGGGGTGTGGGATTCACAACCATAAGAAGGTCCAAGTAAGGGATAAGACAATATGCTTAATAGTTGGGACCTTATAGACGATGTAGAGGATATGGATAATGGAGGATAAGGTGTGGGATTCACAACCACATGAAGGACATAGGAAGGTAGAAGACAATGTTCTTACTATTGGGAACATGTAGACGATGAAAAAAATATGCCTACTACAGGATGGGGTGAGGGATTTACAACCACAAGAAGGACCTAGGAAGGCATAAGATAACGTGCTTGCTAGTTAAGAACATGTAGATGATGTAAAGGGTATGCTTGGATCTAGGGTATCCTAATGATCAAATACCTCCCTCCCAATGTAGATGTAGTGCCCCACCCATTTGCATATGACCTTGTGCCTAGTTGTGAGAAGCCTTTGTGTTATTGCTTGTTGCATACAAAATTTGGATATTAGATTGTTGGAGGCTATAATCATGATTCATGTGGACTAATTGTGTTTCTGGTATCAAAGGATTGTATTATGAGGATATTTTGGATTTATATTGATCTTGATGTGATTGCATGATGATACATTGATGTTGTGTAAGTGATTTGTTGAGATATTGTTGATTGGTCATGCCTTGTTATTTATCTAGTCTGGGGAATTGATTTATGCTCATTATATTTCATAAAATGTTATCTAAATACATTTAATTAGTGAGATTATTATAATTATGATGTTTTAAATGAGGAGTGAATATAAAAGGGATGATACCATAACATTCAACTACATTAGAATGATTACACTGTTAAAATGTCTCTTCATTAGCTTCAATTATTTGATTTTTCATATGTGCGTTATTATTATTTTATATGTATAGAAGCTACATTTGATGTTTGTATGTTATAGTGATGACAAGTATCAGACATTGACTCCACCTAGCTTTGTAGGTATAAGTGTGTTTTTATCCTCGATAGTGGTTACTAAAGATACTCACATTGGTTGTTCATACTAATTAGCCTATTATTGATCCTATTATGGATGATATATCCTTATTTGCATATGACTACAACATCGGTTACCATGTAGGTAAAGCTCGCTTACCCCTTGCATATTTTGGAAGACCAGTGAAAGTGTATGTGCATAGTCGGTTATTCGTAGTTGGTTGTGGTTGAGTTATTTAAGTTAAATAGTATTTCAATGTTTTAAACGGTAACTTTATATTTACTAGCAAATATGTCGCATATGTATTTCATTTAATTAGAATTAAACAATTATGTGTTGGGAGTTTTTGGCAATTTGATTTAATTAACTTTAAGTTTTTTTATTTTGATTAATTTAATTGACTTTAAGTTATTTGATTTTAGCCATTTGGGTTTTGGGGAAAATGCCTTTATATTTTAAAAGTGATTTCATCTTCCTCACTTGGAAATTCGTATTCCAACTTGCTCTTTGAACCCTCCTGTGGAAAAAATCAATTTCTATTTTCATTGGAAGATTTTGTGGAGGGATTTTTGTGGGCATTGGCTCGTTTTGTTTGTGCTTGGGTTGCTCCTGATTGTCGGGATTCTCATTGGATTTCACAATGTGTGTGCAATTCTTTTCCATTTTGGTGGTTTTCTCCTTTTTGAGGCAGGATTTGAAATACCTCTCTCGTTTCTCAATTTTATTGATTCTAATTTGTGATAAAGGGTTTGTGGGATGAATTCATTATTATTCCCCTATTGTTTGAGTGGATTTGATGCTCATTTGGATCATCTGTATTTTGCATGTGAAATGTGTTTTGATGAATTGTTATGCAAGTTTTTCTATATGTGTGGACAAAACATGAATTTTATTGTAAGGATGATTTTTTGTTCATATGGGAACCAATGGGTTATCTTGAAATTGTGATATATTTTATGTTTGAATTTTTGGTGTTTTCGAAGGTCCATCAATGATGATGACCTCTCACATTGGCTTTTAGCCTTGGATGGTGTTTTGTAAAAATTGGAATTTGATGTTTGTTATATGTCGATCCAATATGGAGTATTGGTTTTAGCTATGAAATATTTATTTGAGGATCATTGGGATCCAAACTCTTAGCGTAGTAGCCAATTGAGTGTGTTTGTGCACAATTACCATTGTTGCTTTGGAAATCAAACCTTTTGTGAATTTTATGTTTTTATGACCTAAAATATGTCTAAGTGGTGTGAATTGTACTTTGGATAAGCTAGGGATCTTTTCTCTTGACTTAAAATCCAATTGAGTGTGCTTGTCCAAGTTTGCCTTGTTTTGTGAAAAAGTGGCTTGTGTTATAGTGGATTGTGGTGAATGGAAAGGTTGAGTCAATTGTTTATGAAATTGCATTGCAAAATTGTTTGGATTCCATTCTCTTCGGTAGTGGTCCCAATCGAGTATATAATGACTATGATGGGAAAGGATCATATTGTGAATATGAGGAAATGATGTTTTGATCTTATTATTGCTTGTTGTCGTGATGACATGGGATTTTGACATGAGTATAGGGATAGTTCCCTTAGTGATTGTAAAAGATGCGGTCTTGCATGCTTACACATGAAGCGATAGATCTTGTCTTTGGGACATGCCCACACATGTAGTGATTGGACTTACTAAACAAAACATTTCCTGGTAAGCTCGCACATGTAGTGATAGGACTTGTCATAGGAATATGCCCACACATGTAGCAATTAGACTTACTAAATAGTAGCCTTCCTTGCTTGCCTGACATGGAGTGATAGGACTTGCCTATGAGACATGCTCACCCATGTAGCAATCAGACTTGCAAGATTGTGTTTTGTCTTATGTACGCTTGAGTAGAGACCCAATTGGGTTTTAAGTTTTGCATACTACCACGTGTAGGCAATGGTTCTTTCACATAGTGGTTTGCCACACATGTGGTGATTGTTCTTTCTTATTTATTGTTATTGTATGTATGAGATAAGGTTGTGTGTTCTTGGCTACTCACCCTTATGGCCTTGTGACTTGGTGCCTTTCCTCTATATGGTCGTTACATAGAGATTATATTGCATTGTGAAACTACTTGCTTAGTTGAAGATGCATATTTATTGTGTGTATGTATAATAATTCTCTCCTTGACTATGTATTGCATTATTGCTTGTACTATCTTATTATCTCTGCAAGCATGGTGGGGTGGACTACATGTGTACCACATGGTCAGGTGGTGTGACAAGCCATTGTTGGGGACTTGCATACACGTTCTTGATCAGATTTAAAGACAAGATCAACACTTCCCTTCTTTCTCTTATCTCTTTCTCTTTCTTAGTTGTAGTATTTGCACTAATTGTATTAAGAAAGGATAATGTAATTGATCTTGTAATTTTAATTAATTTATTGTTCTTTAGTGTATTTGACCTCAATGTTATGTAATTTTGTACCCCCTAATTAGAGAAGAATGTATATTTATCTAATGTCTCATTTTTCTTGTTGAAAGTTGAAAGGGGAGCTTGTTATTGATGTTACTTTTGCAAAGTTATTGATGTGTCAATATGGTTGTCATTTATGGCAACATATTTCCTTGGTGATTAGATTGTGCTTAGTAAATTTGATGTGCTACAAATGTGGTTTTGTGGATTTGTTGTTTTGGAGGCTAGTGCTCCAAAAAATGTGTTTCAGGGAGGTTTTTAGTGATGTTTGTGTTTGACAGTGGTCCTAAATTATTTGTTGTTCCAAACATGCTATTGTTAGTTTGGTTTCATATCTTTCACTACTTTAATTTGTGATATTCTATTTTTGGGTTGTGTTGATGTGGTTTAAAGGTGTGGTTGTTAATGGTATTATTTCATCTTGGGCTCTAACATTTATGGAATTTGGAAAACATGTGGTTTAGTTGAGGCAGTGTGTGTGGTGTGGTCAACTTTTTATTCCTCTCCACCATGGGAATGTTTAGTCTGGACTTATTTCAAATTATTTTTTGATGGCCAACTTAATGTTATCATATTTTAAAGATCAATATAAATAAGAGGATGATTGTCATGAATTTGTGTGGAAGTTTTCTAAAAAGAAGATCCATCAGATATTGTGCAAGGTTATGTGAAGGCGTGAAGTTAGGTTGTGACGAGAGAGAGAGAGAGAGAGAGAGAGAGAGAGAGAGAGAGAGAGAGAGAGAGAGAGAGAGAGAGAGAGAGAGAGAGAGAGAGAGAGAGAGAGAGAGAGAGAGAGAGAGAGAGAGAGAGAGAGTTGTTAGACACCAGAGGCAGTGTCAGTATGTTGAGGGTTTCTTTCAAAAATTGTATTGCAGTGGTAGATTTCCTTTATTCTTCTTTCTTAGAGCAGTGAGCCCACCTGTAGTGAGCCACCTTTTGTAAAAATCACCTTAACCAGTGTTTTTATTAATGAGAATTAGCTTCTCACTGGTTTTTCCCTTCTCAGGTTTTCCATGCAAAAATATGGTGTTCATTGTGTATGATTCATGTGTGTGCTTATTAATGTTTACATATGATTTGGTTGAGTGGTTACAGAATTAATTTGTTGGATTCAAATCTGCAAAATTGATAAAATTTTAATCTATAACAGATTCTTCCCTATCTGAATTGTCCGGGCATTCAAAAATTCGTATCAAAGCTTTGGTCCCTAGATAGTGAGCCTAACCACTCGGGGAGATCTGATGACGCATATATTTACTATTACTACCTTTGATGGATCTGACTATGGTTTCTGGAATGTGAAGATGAGAGGATATATAATTTCTTTGAGTTACAATACTTGGAAATTTGTGGAGAATAAATATACAGTACTGGAAAATGGACATACTACTCCATATGAGGTAGAAGCCTATGAAGAAAATGAAAGAGAAAGGTACACTATGTTTGGTGCATTAGCTAAAATTGAATTGGTGAAGGTTATTACATTAGAAACTAATTATGAGTTTGCGAAAAACTAAAAAATATGTATGGAGGAAATTATAGGGTTAAACTAGCTAAGATGTAGACTGCTAAAGGCATATATGAGATCTTGAGGATGGAAGAAGGAGAAAATATAGCATGCTACTTTTATAAAATTGATGATTTTGTAAATGAGATCAAATTTTTTGGCACGCTCTAGATGATAAGGATGTGATAGAAAAAACTTTGAGGACTCTAATGAAAAGCTACAATGACAAGGTCTTAGTAATCGAAGAAACTTATGATCCAAAAATTTCACCAAAGAACAACTTTTTGGCACTCTCTATCATAGTGCCAAGGTCTTCCAAGTAAAACATGACAAGATCTCATATCCACAATATCACATAATACTTCATCTCTATAAGGACCAATGTGAAAAATTACCATGCACTGTTCCTTCACCTCCACTACATGATCTTCTTGCAACCAACTTATCCTATAAGGACAAGGGTGTTTCAATCTCCTCAAACTAATCTTTTGAACCACCTCCTCAGAAACCAAGTTATCAGTACTTTCTTCATCACCAATCACCTTACAACATTTACCACCAGACTTACACAGTTCTGAATAAATTCCACTTCTGACAAGGATCAACTTGCTTCTTGGTTAGCAATGTTCTTCTAATCATTAGATTCTCACCATCCACCTCGGGTTCATTCTCTACAAATTCATTCACCACATCATTTAGGTGATTACCGACCTTCCTGTCTGCCTGGGGACATTCATATGACTGGTGTCCTTCTTCTCCACAGTTATAACAAGGACCTCTGAATCCACCTCTACCTGTCTTTCTCCTTGGTTTAACATGTTTTAGTTCCTCCTCAACTCTCGGTTTATCCTTTATCGAATGCTCTTGCTTCTCTTTCCCTCATCAATTACCATTATATCTTCTCTTCATCTTATCTTCTACCTTAAGGGCATACTGGTAAGCACCCTCCACTGATTCAATCTTCAACATACCAATCTCATCCTGGATATTGATTCTTAGACCAGTAATATACCTAGCCACCTTTTCCTTAGAAATTTCTCTATGTCCAGATTGAATAGTAAACTTGTAGAATTCCTTGGTATAGTCTTCCACAATCATCTCCTCCTGCTTTAGGTTTTGTAACTTCTTAAACAACTCAAGCTCATAGTGAGCGAGAATGAACTTAGCCTTTAGTTTTGCCACCAAAAACCTCCACTGGTTGATCTTCATCTCACCTTCTTCTTCTCTATATCTCTACAATTCTTTCCACCATAATGCATCATGTCCCTTTAACTTAGTCTATGCTAACCTCACTCTAAGCGAATCTCCAATGTCTTCAAGCTCAAAGTAGTCTTCCAACTCACCGATCCAATCAATCAGCTCCTTGGGTCTCAATGTACTTGAGAAATTGGAAACCTCCATTCAGTAACTTGCGTTAAACCGAGCACTAGATCTCTGCAACTGATCAATTTCATCTTCTCCAGATCTCTCCATCTTATCGGCTCTGTCATTTCTACTAGATCTAGTAGCTTCAAAGTCTTTAGTAGCTTCTTCATAACCATCATCTGTTCTAGGACATCTCTATAATCCAACAATAGCATTTTTTATACCTCTCATGACTTCATTCTTCAATTTAGTCATTTCACCACAAATCCCCTCTCGCAAATCCTCTTTCATCTAATCAATCAACCTAGGTTTTAGTCTTCTAGGAGGCATATTCAAAACCTTAGTGCAACTGCCTCTAATCGATGATCTATTCACTAGGGAGATACCAATAATCACAACCCTTTGCAACAAATCCAAGTTTTGAACTTGAATTTGCAAACACCACCAACATCGACCTTGATTTGATACCACCTGACGCAGTCAAGGATGGAGGATCCAAGAATAGACAGCCCAAACCTTGTAGCATACAAGATAAACAACACAACAAAATCACAACACAAAGATATAACACTAATGTCAATTCATATTCATCAATAATATGTAATTACACCAAACATGTCAGGCTATAAGGCCTTCCTGGTTACGGCTAGATACAAAACAAAAACAAGACTTGGATCTACTTACAAATCTGCCCAAGCCCACAATGCACCAAGCTATAATCAGTTATCACATTTAGCTTCCAAAACTACAACTAATACCTCCCTGCTCAAAGCTCTACAAGAATTGGATTTGTGCACAGATCTACCCAAGCTCAACACTAGCTTTCTTCTAATACTTAGTTCTCAAAAAACTTCCTCCTACAAACTCTACCCAACCCTCAATTTATACAACACAACCACAAGTCAGCCTTACAAATGAAATAAATCAAATAAACAATAGTTGGCTTCAAGAACACAACACCCAATGTGTTATCCATCAATTGACATCCAACGATCATCAAATTTGCATAGGAGAGTGAACCAGATCAGATTTAGGTCCTCACACCTCCAATGGTCAATCCAAAACTCGAGGCACACAACCTCAAATTAAATGCACCAGTCGGTCAACCCAAACAAACAGAAAAACCTCATCGGTGATCAGGAACATTGAAACCAAACCACTCTGTGAGAGGCACAACCGAGCCAAACTCCACTGAACAGACACCATTGAGTAGTATGCTACTGAGCGAGACACCACCAAGATGAACACACTAAACATCCACCACCAAGCAGTGTATCTCTGAGAAGAATACCACCGAACCTAGAACACCACCGAGCACCACCGAGTCCATTCATCGACTCCGTCAGTGAAGCAACACATCTTTCAACCGAGAACTACCACCAAAGTGACTGAGCAGTTCAGGTCTCCAACTAAGCTTTCTAACAAGAAACAAAACCAAACCAAAACATCTTTTTGGTGCTACAAGATTTCCAACTACCCCAGGGTGCTCCTGCATAAAAAATTTATGGATTAATTATTACATGAACACACATTTGGTTTAGAAGGAGATGAAGAAAAGGAGAAGTTGTAGACTTAAGAATTTATTCTTTAGGAGGGTATTTCTTCTTATGAGCATCTTCTTTAGGGACAACTCTCTCATGGAACTCTTTTTCAGGAGACATTTGAAGAACAATTATCAAAAGATTAGAAGATAATGATCAAATATAAATATGAAAGGTAAGTGCAATCAAAGTATGATCAATTGTTGCAATTTGGCATAAATGCTTGACATTAAGATCAACTTTGATCATAACTATCATCTTGTTAGCAACAAGCTTAATAGAACCATGAATGGTAGAAGTGACCGCTCCAAAAGCATGAACCCAAATTCTAACCAAGAGAAGATTGAATGGTAAAGACAATGGATGACATACAATGGGATTGGAACAGTAATTTATCCAATATTTAAAGGCAAGATAACAATGCCTAAAGTTGTTTAGTAGTGTAATTAAAACCATGAATAAACAAAGAACATGCAACAAGAGAATTTGAATCAACCTTGATTATGGGCAATAGATCAAGACTATAAACATTGAGTGTTGAATTGATATCAATGAGGGTCTGTGTAATGCTAATATTGATAACTTAAACAATTATCATTAATGGATTTTTGTGATTCCTTACATAGGCAGGAGTTTGTGTGAATGTGACATAATATTCAATAAATCTACGTGAATATGATCTATCAATGCATTCACATATGAAAGCCTTGTAGAAGAAGACAACAATATCTTATGAAGTGATTCCTAAAGCATGCCTTGATAAATCAAAACAGTCTAAAGCAAATCTCAAAGTGAGAGTAATACAAAGTTTCACAATAAGATTTTAATCACTTGTTTTCTTAACAGGAGGCTCAGATGCTTGAGGAATCTCTGGTTGAGAAGGTGGTAAATAAGTAGTAGGTTGATCAATACTTTGTTTCTTCTAGTATCGTATATATGAGTAACTACATGATAAGAAGAACCTTTAGATAGGGTAAATATCATTAAATAATCAGGAGGTTTTCTTTCAAATAGAACACCACAAATATATCAGAATCTCTTCAAAGAAGGACTAGTCAGATTCAAGTAGTTGATTGGTGTCTTAAGCCTTATCGGGGAAATAGAGACTGCTGCAGGAGCACCTCAAGGTCTTTGATAGATCTTTAGAACATTTTGGATTGTAGGTTGGTTTGACCAACCACCAGTTAATAAGGACTAAGATATAAATTCCCAAGTGTGTTTAGTGTGTGTCTAGAGTCAATAGTGATTAGGGTTTAGTAATTGATGGGTTCAAGTTGTATCTAGAGGTCTATGTCCTTAAAAGTCAACCAAAAAGGTCAAAGGGTTGACCAAAACTCCAAAATGGAGTAGCATTCATGGTTTTGGTGTTTTTTTATTTTTTTAAGGTCATTTGATAAGGTTTAAGACCAATTTGGGGCATTGGAAGTGACAATTTGTCATTTGAGCAAAAGATGCAAAAGTTGTCATGACAACTTTTGCAATTTTGCAAAGTTGTCATGACAACATTTCCTAAAAAATAGGAAAGGGCTTTAATGGTGCCCAAATCCTGACATGAGGGTCCATACATGTGGGAGTAAGGTATATAAGGTGTAAAAAACCCTAATCCAAGAGTTAGTTGTCATTTTGTACGGACTGTGTGTGAAGAAGGAGTGAATTGGACTGTATTTTCACAATAGAGCTTTGATCCTTTTGTTTAATGGATTGAAAAGTGATAATTTAATGCATTGAGAAATTCTGTTTTGGCATGTATTTACTTTTTGTGGCAATGGTTTGATCATTTTGTGTTGCTAGTTAAGGTTTTGCAAATAATTCATTTCCTCTGGTTTGCTGTCTGGTTTTGAGGCAACTATGTAAATATGCCTCCCTCTTGAATTCCTGTGGTCAGATTCCTATGGCCTCTTGGATTAAAGTAGGAGACTCCATGTACATTGTGTATATATCTTGTGGATTCATTTTGTGCAGGGGAAGCAATTTTAGCAGCAAGCCCTAGGCGAGTGCTAGTGCATTCTGGTTAGGAGCTTGAATGAAACAGTAGAAAGAAAGCTTGCTCAGTGGATTGGATGAACCCAGCCAATGGTGTGGGAATGTAGAGAGGTGATTCCTTGTTAGTTGTATGCAAGGAGAAGTTCAGTGTATTTGGGTAAGAAATTCAAAACGAACCAAGAAACCAGACTATGTACATGTTCCCCAAAACCCATGAAAATAGGGGTTTCTTGGAAGACCTATGTACGAACATGGTGAGGGTCTAAATATTTGAAAATCCTAGAGCCTAGGATGACCTAAAAAAGAATACATAGGGGTGTTAAGGTATTTTGGGATAAAATCCACATTTTTCAGTATAGAGGACGACTAATTAGGCCTAAAAAGGCTACAAGGGCTAGTAGGCCTAAAACTTGAAAATTGAGGATCCGATTGGAACCAAGAATTGGGATCCATCAAGAAAGATCAAAATCAGTAGGAAGTGACCGAGGAATGGTCAGGGACCCTAATTTCATGAGGCAAGGGTAGTTTGGAGAGCAAGTGACAAGTAAGGAATTTGGGTACATGGTGGAATGGAGATGGCAAAAGTGGGAGTTTGAAATTGGTGGAGAGTTCACAGGTGGGAGGAGGATCTTGGAGTTATCCTCTAGCTAGGGTAGTGAATAATACCATAAAGAAGGCCGAAGAGAGAAGGTCTTAGTTTTGGAGCAAGAATGCTCTTGAGGGTGATCTCCCCATCAGAGACAACAATAATATGTATAGACTTCTCATCTTGTATGGAAGAGGAATATGATATGAATTTTTCTTAACAGACTTGTGAGTAGAAGATACCTCTAGGAAATCATCAAGGGATCTTCTGACATATCAAAGATATCTTCCAAGAATGCCTTATTCAATCCATCAAAACCTTGAAGAAAGAGATCTAACACAAGACATTCACATTCAATTCACCAAAATTTAGAGGAAGATATTTTCTACGCTCAAGATTACAAGGTATCAAGAAACAAAAGACCGTCGACTACCTCACTAAACCAACACTCTAATGAGATGGTAGAGACAATGTTTAAAGGGAAATTAAAGGTACACTAAACTATTAAAATAAAATAAACATGCTTTTAATAATTGATAAATACATAATAACACAAATGTTTAAACTATATGAACTAAAATTATTGTATACAAGATTGAAATACTGAGAGGAGGAAGCCCTGACCTCATATGATAATTCACTACGAGGACATCTGCACATTGTGTTGTAGTCTCCATTTATATAACCCAAATCCATGCCACAAAACAACCAGAATGTAGTCCTTCACTTCATGGACCTGTTCTCCACCTGCACAGATGGAGACTAGATAAATGTTGGGGGTTGTATAGTGGTTTTCCTCAGTCAAACCCCCACTTTGGTGTTTCCAATTCCATGGACAACTAGATAATGATTGAATAAAGATACGTAATAGAAACAATCCCCGCTATTGGGGGAAATACATATTTCTAAAGATAAAAGACAATAGATGAGATATAATAGGAAAATAAATACACACAATCTATATATGAGATCAATAGACAAGCAATAGAGCATTACCAATAAATATGGACCCTCTCTTGAGATAATAGATGTGATAATAGTTCGAAAGAAGTTTTCACTACTACTGTGAGAGCCAAGAACTTGGAGATATTTTGAGAGAGCTCCATTGTAAGATTAGAGAGATTCATAGATTTGAATAACCAAAAAAATTCAAATTGAGGATGAATGAGACTTTTGTTTTTTGGGATTGGCAAGAATAATTGTCAAAATGAGCTTGTGTGATGAGACACACATAATAAAGGTTTTTTTTGTGGAATATGCTTGTTTGAATCTCAAAATCTTTTGGGATGTGTGTGCAACACACTTATCCATTTGATTTCATCCCAAATTCAAACCATAGGTTGCTAACACTTCATCTTTTTTGTTTATGAAGTTGGAATCATGAGATCCCAATCATAAATTTTGTCATCAACGTACCACGTGTAATGTGTAAGTGTAAAATAGGGTCGTATGCAATTTATGATGCTACATTGTGGATGCTTAAAAATGGATATATCATTATTCAATGTTTTGGGCATTAAATGGAACAATATCTGACTTACGTCGACTAGCTTGAATTGAAAGATTAACAATATCCAAACAATGCCTAGGCATGTTATAAAAGTCTCTAATTGTTAGATATGATGGTTGTATTTTCTACATGTTTACTTCTAATTGGTTTAAACAATCCGCAAAGCATGATTTAATGCTAGATCCATTATCAAATAATTAAATTTTTCAAAGATTAAGTCACCACAATCCATAGCAATATGTGAAGGTAATGTTTCTACAAGTATTTTCTTGGGTGAAATTTATTTATTATCATATAATATATCATGAGTTTCCACGTGGGAATATATTATATCAAATGTGTGACTAGTTATGGATTGGTATCATATGCAATGTGTATTTTATCTATGATACTTAATGTGTATATTTAACCTTCTATCCTTTAAAAATAACTTTGTAGATGTAATGTACCATAGGGATATATTAGTTTAATAACTTTATATTTGTTGAATAATTTCACACTACTCGGTGTTAGATTAACTGAAGGCAAAATTTGTAAGTTAAGTGTACTGAAAGGTAGGATGTGTGGTGATAGATTGACATCTTGGCATCTTTGTACTTTTTGATGAGTATGTCACACATTATTACAATCATGTGAATCTAGGGCCATGTGATTTAAGTATGGCATGAGAGACACATAATTCACATTAATATATCTGTTAGGATTGAAAGATAGATCACAAAAGCTTATCTCTAAGTTTGTAGCACCCTCGAGTGGATTAAGACAAAAAAATATTAAAAATCATTGATCAAACTAGCAAAAAAAGATTAGAGAAAGCAAGATGAGTCAAACCATTATAAATCTTTACCACTTAGGTATACTCTAAAATCGATAATCAATAAAATATCTTCAACTATTTGTGTATAAGCAAGTATGAATTATTTCACATATAAGGATTAATTGTTATATCCATTGTAATTATTATGTTAAATTTTTTCAATAAGGCTTATAATATCATCATGTTATATTTTTAAAAATGTAATGAAGTGTCAATGTGGTGTACATGAGAAGTTAATAAAGTATAATCAAGACATATGATACCATCACATAAGTTAAGGCTATGTAAATGACCAATATCTATATATCAAAGATGAGATCTAAAAGATTAATCATCATGTATCCCAACATCAATGACAAACAAATATGATTGATTCAAAGCACATGAATATGTTGAGATATATTATGGCATGTAAGAGCTATATAAATTAATATTTCAAATGTACAAAGACATGTAAACATATGGATGGGGATAACTAGTTAGTGTACGTGGATATATATAATAGATATGTCTAGGCAACATGATAAGGACCATACTTGATACAAGGTTGTGTGATTTGTCAATATGATGACAAATAAAGAAACTTTTCTCCAAACATGCACAAAACTAATGATAATTGATATGGATATGTAATTTTTTCACCATTACAATAAGTAATTAGGATGAAAACTTAGAGTGCTTAATTTTAGTTAAGTTATACATAATTTTCACCTATTTTTTGTAAGTTAATGTATCCAACAAATATATATAAAGACAAAAAGCTAAAAAGAAATGAATAATAGTATTTCTCTTAGAGGACAGATAACTTTAAAATTAATAATCAACATTTTTAGAAATAATGCACTAATGGATACTCGTTTTGTCACCATCCTCTTGAACAAAATCAACACCAACAACCTAAATTTTACAATCAATCCCACTTGCCAAGCAATTTTTTCTAACAATTTTTAATTCAAAATCACCCTTTTAAATGTTAACATATATATTATTTTAAAAAATCACCATAAATCAAACATATACATAACTCTAATTTTACAATATTTTGACAGTTTGATCAAGTCTCTCCTCGTTTCATGATCAAAATTCATAATAGAAAAACCAACGTTAAACAATTATCATTAATGGATTTATTTGATTCCTTACTTTTGTAGGTGGGATTTTGTGTGGATAGAATGTAATATTTGGGGAATCTTCATGAATATAGCCTATCAATGCAATACTATATAAAGGCCTAATAGAAGAAGACAATAACATCTTCTTAATAGCTTCCTAAACAATGCCTTGACAAATCATAGTAGTTTTAAGCAAATCCAAAAGTGAGATCTTAGTGAGAGTAACAAGAATTTTCACGATAAGCTCGTAATCATTTGGTTTCTTCACTGGAGGTTTAGGTGCTTGAGGAAGATTTGATTAAGAAGGTGGTAAAGGAATAGTAGGTTAATCATTATTTTGTTTATTTCTTGAAGTATTGATATATGAACAATTGCATGATAATAATAGTTTTTAGATTGGGTAGATCTAGTAAAAATATCAAGAGAGTTTTTTTTCAAATGTAACACCACGAATATACTAGAATCTCTTAAGAGAAGGATTGGCCATAGTCATTTACATGATTATTCTCTTAGGTCTTTTAAGGGCAATAGAAACACCAATGACATGTATGGACTTCTCATCTTGCAAGGACAGGGAATCTAGATGTGGATTTTGTTTAATAGACTTGTAAGTAGGAAGAGATACCTCTAGGAAATCATTCAGGGCATATTCCAACATATCAAATTCATCTTTTCATAATGTCCTATCAAATGCATCAAAACCTTGAAGAAAGAGATCAACGTAAGGCATTAACATCGAGTTCATTGAAATTTAGAGGGGATATTTTACGCTCAATACAACAAGGTCTCAAGGAATAAAAGACCCTAATTAGCTACCTGACTAAACTAACACTTCGATGAGCTAGGAGAGACAATGTTTAAAGAGAAATTAAAACTATACTAAACAAGTAACATAAACTAAAAATGCTTAATAATTGGAACATGCATCATGATAAAAATGTTTAAACTATAGGAAATGAAAGCATGATATACAATATCAAAATATTGAAAAGAGGAAGCCTCAGCCTCAGATGTCAACACACCACTAGGATGTTTAAATGTTTCACTATAGTCTGTACGGACATAACCCAAAACCATGCCTGAAAATATCCAGAATGCATCCCTTCACTTCCTAGACATGTTCGTCACCTACACACATAGAGATGGAGAAAAAATTTGAGGGTTGTATAGGGGTTTGCCTCATTCAAACCCACACTTTGGTGTTTCCAACTCCGTGGACAACCAAATAATGTTTGGATAAAGACATCTAATAGAAATAATATTTGTTACGGAGGAAAACCCTATTTCGAGAGATAAAAGACAATGGAAAAGTTATAATAGGTAGAATAATATACACAATCAATGCATGATATCAATAGACAAGTAAGAGAGCATTATCGACAATTATGGCTTCTCACTTGAGATAATAGATGTGATAGTATTTTGAAATAATTTTTGGCTATTGTTGTGAGATTCAAGAGCTTGGAGAGATTTTGGTACAGATTCATTGTGTGTGTGTGTGTGTGTGTGTGTGTGTGTGTGTGTGTGAGAGAGAGAGAGAGAGAGAGAGAGAGAGAGAGAGAGAGAGAGAGAGAGAGAGAGAGAGAGAGAGAGTTTTGTTGCTTGGAATACAAGGGGAATAATTGTTGTGTGATTGGACACATGTCATAAAGGTTCTGTTGTCGAATAAGCTTGTTTGAATCTTAGAATCCTTAGTGAAGTTTGTGTGCCACACTCTTATCCAGCCGATTTCATCCTAAATTTGAACCATATGTCGCTAAGGCTTCATCTTTGTTATTCATGAAGTTAAAAATGTGAAATCTCAATCATGAGTTTTGTCATAAATAAACTAAGTGTAATGTGTAAGTTTGGAATTGGCACATGTTCAATATTTGATGCCACACCATGGATGCCTAAAATGTATATCATTATTCAATATTTTGGGAATTACATGGAACAATTTATCTGTCTTGTGTGAATCAGCTTGCATTGGAAGATTAATTATATCCAAACAATATCTAGGCATGTTATAAAGTCTCTAATTGTAAGATACGATGGTTGTATTTATTACATGTTTACTTCTAGTTTTTTGAAACAATCCCTAGTGCACGAGTTAAGGCTAGATCCACCATTATCAAATAAATATTGTTCAATAATTAAGTCATTACAATACATAGTAATATGCAAAGATAATGTTTCTACAAGTATTTTTCTTGGGTGGAATTTCTTTATCATCAAATAATATATCACGAGTTTCCATGTAGTAATAGGCTCTATCAAATATGCAACTAATTATGGATTGGGTTGTATCTTATGCAACTTGTATTTTCTTTATGATACTTAGTGTGTACATTTAACCTTCTATATTTTAAAAATGATCATGTAAACATTATGTACCATAGGGATATTTTAGCTCAAGTACTTTGTATTTATTGAATAATTCATAGTACTTTATTTTAGATCTAGCTTGAGAAACACCAGGTGAATTAAGTGCATTAGTACACGTGATAGGTGGTGATATATTAACATCTTGTCATCTTCCTACCTTTTGAGTACTATGTCCCACAAAATTACAATCATGTGAATCTAGGGCCACATAGTTTAAGTATGGTATAAGAGACACATAAGTCACGTTAATATATGGATTAGGATTGAAAGATAGATCACAAGAGGTCATCTCGAAGTTTGTAGCACCCTCAAGTGGATTAAGACAATAAAATATGCTATAAACATCATTGATCAAACTATCAAAGGAAGATTATAGAAAGCAAGATGAATTGAACCATTATAAATCTTTACCACTTAGGTACACTCTAAACTCAATAATCAATAAAATTTCTTCAGCTATATGTGTATAATTAGCAAGTATAAATTATTTCACAAATAAGTATAAATTATTTCACATATAAGGATGATTTTTTAGATCCATTGTAATCATTATGTTAAATTTTTTCAATAAAGCCTATAATGTCATCATGCTATGTTTAAAAATATAATGAAGCATCTATACCATGTACATGAGAAGTTAACAAAGTATTATCAAGACGTAAGATACCATCATGTAAGTGAAGGTTAGGTGAATGACAAATATCCATATATCAAACATGTGATCTAGAAGATTGATCATCATATATCCCATCATCAAGGACAGACAAATATGCTTGATTCAAAACCCATGAATATGTCGATATAATACTATCATGACATGTAAGAGCTATATAAATGAATAGTGTAAATGTACATGGACATATAAACATATAAATACGAGTAAGAAGTAAGTGAACATAAATATACATAATAGTCATGTAAACATATGGATGAGGATAAGCAATAAATGTACATGGCTACTTATAACATATATGTAGGTGACATATGACAAGGGACCATACTTCACACAAGGTTGTGTGATTTGTCAATATGATGATGTATGAATACACTCTCCTCAAAAAATGCACAAATGAGAATTGATGTGAATATGCAATTTTTTCACCATTACAATAACTAATTAAAAAAAGAGACTTCGAGTGCTTAGTTTTAATTAAATTATACATAATTTTCTCCTTTTTTGTAAGTTATATACCCAACAAATATATATAAGGCAAAAAGCAAAAAACATACAAATTATAGTAATTCTCTTATAGGACAAATAACTTTAAAATGAACAATCAACCTTTTGGGACTAAAAACAATGCACTAATGGATATTCATTCTATCACCATCCTCTTGAACACAATCAACACTGGCGGCCTAAATTTGACAATCAATCTCACTTGTCAAGCAACTATTTTTTTGGCAATTATCCATTCAAAATCATCCTTTGAATATATATATATATATATAATTTAAAAAAACTTACCATAAATCAAACATTGATGTGACTCTAATTATATATATATATAAATTACAATCGAGTCAATGTCTCTCCTAGTTTTACAATCAAGATTCATAATAGAAGACCCAACAATAAGAAATAGAATGGACATGGATCCTTTTAGTCCATGACATTGACTAAACTATTTTTGGATCTACTAATGGCTTGGAATGGATCTTTATATAGTCCACAATACTAAACGATCCGTTTTTCAGTCTAGAGATAAATTGAAATGGATGGTTTTATAGCCCATGATATTGAGCGATTCCTTTTTTAGTCTATAAATGGCTTATAGTAATGGTACACGATATTGAACAATCTGCTTTTTGGTCTACAATTGGCTTATAGTATATGAGACTATCTCGCACTACATGCAAGACAAGGCACATAACTCTGCTACAAAAAAGGCAAACATACTCTACCCCTTAAGGATTTGAAATCATGACCTCTTTTACAAGAGTACAAGTTATTTTCTAGCTGGAAAGCTAAAGTTTACATAAAAGAGTTCTTGAAGATTGATAAGGATGTGACTCTTGATCTCTCAAACTGCTAGACATCATTAAGATTACACTCATCCTTCATCATCCATGCATGTCATACTGTCTTGTCAATTCTATTTCCCTAAACAAAAACCCTTAGTGTTGGTAAGTATCCAACTTATCCCCTTGGGATTTGTGACATGGTTTAATAGCCTCATGTGAGATCCTTAATTGGGATGATAGCAATTCCTAGAATAGATGCATCTTTTGGGAGAAAGGGCTAGCTCAACTCCCTATAAGTGGTATTAGAGTGGGGTCATAGGTTTGAATTCCTTTAGGTAACACTAAGGGGGAGATTATTGGTAAGTCTCCAGCATATCCCCTTGGGATATGTGACATGGTTTAACAACCTCCAGTGAGATCCTTAATTGGGATGGTAGCGGTTTCCTGAACAAATACATCTTTTGGGAGAAACAACCAACACAACTCTGCTATGCTTAGATATGGCTATATATTCACCAAAATTAGCCACCATAAATCTGAATTCTTTGGAATTAAATTCATTAGATTTTTACAGTCCATGAAGATAATTGTAAGAATTATGGAATTATTTGCATCAACATTTCAGATCACACTCTTTGATCCATCATTAGAATGGAAGAGAGCACCTCTGGCAAACAGGATGTTTTGGAATTACAAATTAGAAAGTTGGGTGACCAACAAACTACGAGAATAAATGAATGAAAGAATTTTAATAACACCCACAAGAAAGAAGGAAAGAAAGAAAGATTCTTTACACTCCACGATACCAAACAATTTGTTTATGGGTCTACACATGGCTATTACAATACAAGACTACCATGTACTCCTTGCAAAAGACACACATCTGTACTGCAAATGAGGCATGCTACATTACCCCTTGTAGAATTTGAAATTAGTAATATGGGACTACCCTGTACTTCTTGTGTGAGGCACTAATTGTACTACAATCGAGGCATACATACTTTACCCCTTACAAAATTTGAACTTAGTTATATAAGACTACAATGTACTTCTTGCGAAGAAAGACGCTTAATTGTACTCCAATTGAAATATACATACTTTATCTTGTAGTATTTGAACTTATAACCTTTCTATGGTGAAAAGAAATGAAACCCCCGTAAAAGAAAGAAAGCACGAGGAGGACTATAGGTCACGGAGGTTAGTGGAAGGTGGGGGGGACCCTCCTCTCCCACAATGAAATTTGAACTTAGTAATATGGGACTACCCCGTACTCCTTGCAAGAGGGGTACATCCCATTGGGGGGTAGGGTATGTACACCTCATTTGTAGCATAATAGATGCTTCCTGCAACGAGTACGGGGTAGTCCTATATTGCAGTCACCATATGTAGACCCAAAAACATATGGCTGGTATAGTGGACTATAAAAGGACCTTTCCTTTTCCTAACTATGCTACAAACAAGGCAAACATATTTTACCTCTTGTAGGATTTGAGCTTAGTAATATAAGACTACCCCGTACTTGTTACATAAGGTACCTAATTCTGCTACAAACAAAATATACATACTTTATCCCACATAATTTGAACTTGTGACCTTGTAAGGTGAAAATCAATGAAACTTTAGTGAAAGAAAGTATGAGAGGTCACTAAAAAGTATGAGAGGGACAGTGGGTCCTAAGTAAGTGGAGGGTGGGGGCAGTGCATTCCGTGGCGTCGGCGGATTGAACGCGGTCTGCCCACACTGACGGTGACCGCAGGAACTTACCGTGCCTTCACCGCCACTGTCACACGCAAACAAAAAGCTTTTCTTCTTCTTCCCCACCATTATTCTACGCCTCTGACCAATCTTAGCATGTGAAGATGTCTCTTCTCTTTGTGGGCTTTCACTTTCCATCCATCCATCCAGTTTGATTGTAGTTAGTGCACTTTGATTGCGCCCTTTTTTTTTAATTCTGGTTGGGAAAAGAGCTCACCCATTCATAATTGATGGGGACTGCCATTTGGGGATCGTGCTGGGTGCTCACCCAATTGGGGAAATACGGTTAAAGCAAACAAACAGTGAGAACAGTGGAGATTCACCTGCAATTTGTCATGTCAATGGTGATTTCTTATGCTGTTTAACCCCATTTTTCAAACTTAACAGACTTCACAGGCATCTTTTTGACAAGACCCAGTGCCCATTAATTTATGTACTGTCTGTCAATTATTGTAAAGTGAAAACAGGGTGAATATGTGTAAGGCATTTGGGCATTTGGGCATTTTTTATCTGTCAGATTTACGGCTATGGAATTTGTCTCTTGTGTTTTTGATGCCCAGGAAGAAATTTTGGAGCTTTTCTGAGCAATTGGGTCTGTTCAGAAGAAAGTGTAGTGAATTGGGTAGGTTTTCTTAGTGCCTGTCTTTCATGGGCGCACAGATTTGGGGATTGTGGGCGCCCACAAAGCCTTGAAATGATGTGCACTAAGGACAAGAACCGAAAGTAGACAGTGATCTAAGCCAGGACTGTTAAATTCTTGGAGCAAACTCAGGGATCCAATCAGGAGATGGAATCAAAGCTTAGTTAATTGAATGGATTGGGTGTGCCAGTCAATTCAACTACGCATCATTTCTCTGCTGGCTATCACTCAGGCGGCTTAAATATCTCTACTGAATGGTCTAGATTCATTAAACTGGATAGTTAGTGCAGTACTCGGAAATCAATAAAGACCTGCTTTTTCAATGAAAGTAATGGGATGACATAGATATTTATCATTATGGATGGGTTGTGTATATTTTAGTTTGAAGTGGGTCTTTGGTTAAGTAGGGTATGAGCAGGGCTATTAGTATGTTAATCTAAAGGTTGAACTTGATTTAATTGTACTTATATATATTTGAACTGGATCAATTGTAATTCTACATGTTTGCAATTTGGTACGATGAAAACAATGGGATAACATAGATATCGACATCTTTCTCATTTTAGTAGATAGATTATGTATATTTGAGTTAGGAGTGGGTGTTTGGTTAGTTGCTATGAGTTGGGGTAGTAGTTTGTGAATCCAAAGATTGAACCTTGTTCAATTGTACCTATATGAGTTTGAATCGTTCTAATTGTGCCTCCATGTGCTCGGACTTTGGTACTATGAAAACAATGGGATAACATAGTTATCAACATCTTTATCATTATAGTAAGTAGATTGTGTATATTTAAGGAGTGGGTCTTTGGTTAGTTGCTATGAGTAGGGGTACTAGTCTGTGAATCCAAAGGTTGAACTTGGTTCAATTATACCTATATGGGTTTGAATCATTCCAATTGTACCTCCACATGTTTGGAGTTTGGTACTAGGAAAACCATGGGATAACATGAATATCAACATCTTTATCATTATAGTAAGTAGACTATGTATATTTAAGATAGAAGTGGGTCTTTGGTTAAGTTGCCAGTAGGGAGTAGGGTACTAGACTATTAATCTAAAGGTTGAACTCGGTTCAATTTTACCTCCATGGGTTTGAATTGGTTCAATTGTACCTTCATGGGTTTGAGATTTGGTACTAGGAAAATAATGGGATGACATAGATATCAACATCTTTAATTTATAGTGGGTAGATTATGAGTGTTTAGGATAGAAGTAGGTCTTTGGTTAATTTGTTATGTCTAGAGGTACTATAGTGGCATGAGTTGAACCTAATCCAATTGTACCTCCATGCATTTGAACATTGATGGAGGGTGTAATCAAGGAAGGTACCATCACTCTCATTAATTGACTTGCAATCTTTTAGTAAGACTTTATTTTTTGTTTAAGTGAAAAGAAATGAAATGCGACTTCCTAAAAAAATGAATTAATAAAGATTTCACAACCCACTTTTATTTAGTTGTGAAAGATAGCAAAACTCCATAGAATTATTATAGGGTTGTCATTATGAATATTTAAGTTAGAAGTGGGTCTTTGCTTAAGTTGCTATGACTAGAGGTACTACCCACTTTTATTTAGTTGTGAAAGATAGCAAAACTCCATAGAATTATTATAGGGTTGTCATTATGAATATTTAAGTTAGAAGTGGGTCTTTGCTTAAGTTGCTATGACTAGAGGTACTAGATTCTCATGAGTTGAACCTAATCCAATTGTACCTCCATGGAATTGGATATGGTCTAAATGTACCTCTATGTATTTGAACCTTGATGGAGGGTGTAGCCCAAGAACATAATATCATTATCATTAATTGACTTGCAACCCTTTAGTGAGACTTGATTGTTCTTTTTAGTTGAAAAGAAATAAAATGACCATTCCTAAAAAAATATTAATAAAGATTTCACAACTTTCATGAATATGTACTATTCAAGAATAATTTCACTTTAACTTCAAAAGTAACATAATATGTGTAGATTCATTAAATATAATATCTTAGCTAAGAATAATTCAATGGTTTTAGGTATATTTACCCCCTCTTGGAGATTTAGTGTTATGCTTGATTGTTATATTATCTTGTAGTATTGTTAGACAATCTTTTACACTTGTGAATAATGTATTTTCCCCAAATTCAAAAATATGTTTAGGAGTGTCCTTAACCATGGGATGTAATGCTTAGAAGCATCATATTTCATTAGTGCGTGTCATTTGTATGTGTTGTAGCTCATCTTAGGGTTCAACTATTTTGCTTGCACATTTGACTTGGTCATATATTAGAATTTGATCTTTTGTTTATGATTTAAAAGTTTGAAACTTTTTTGAGGGAGTTAAATTTCTTGTTACAATTTTAGAAGATTCCTTGCCCATTTTCAAAATCAATTTTGGAGTCTAATAGGATCCCACTATTCAAATTAGCATTGTTCCCTATTCAAGATCATCTATTTTTCCAAGGGGAAATTTTGCATGACTAATAGTGATCCCTATTCAATAAAGGCCCACTATTAAATGAAAATAATGGGATAACATAGATATCAACATGTTTATTATTATTGTAAGTTTATGTATATTTAAGTTAGAACTGATATTTGATTAAGTTGCTATGAGTAGGGGTACTAGACTGTCAATTGTTTTGAACTGGTTCAATTGTACCTCCGTGTGGTGTTTGAACCAAGTGATGGAGAGCATAACCTCATATCACATGTGTTCGTGGCATACTAAAGAGTACCCCTATTTTTTTAAAATATTGTCCCAAACACCTTTTTTGTCACCCCCTCCAATGCCCACCCAATACCCCGCACAACCCTTTTCCTCTATAGACCCTCTTAATCCCTACCCCCTACCCCTCAAACACCCCCCATATAAGCAATACATTACCCTATTTTTTGTGCATTTTAAAACCCCCAATATGAATGTACGTGATGTGGTATTGCCCCATTAGTGAAGCCCCCGTGAGTAAGACTTAGATTTTTCTTTTCAAGTGAAAAGAAATAAAATGACCCTTCCCAAATAAAGATTCAATAAAGATTTGACAACCCACTTCATTGAGTCGTGAAGAATACCAAAACTGTATAGTTTATGTTCGTATATTTTTCCCTTTTCATTTTTGAAAACTAATTATGATGTCTTTTAGAGAAGATAAGGCACTAGAAAGAATCTTATTTATCTTAATTGTTATGTTCATTATACATTTTAAAAACAAGAGAATTCTTGGATATAAACAAGGTAACAACAATTAGAACATTAATGACACATAATTGTACAAGTTGCATGGACAACCCATACACAAGGCATAACATGAAAACTAATGGATGTTGATAACATTGACAAACTAGCAAAAATAATGATAAGGTGAATGCATTGTTAAGTCATCCTACTAATATTACATAGCATCATCAAAACCATATACCCAAGATGCTATTATAATATTGTAAGCCAAATTAAGGCATCTATGAAACTCCCCATTGATTGACACCAAGGGAGAGAGGAGTTGTCAACCATCTATAACATACTCAATTGTATACTCCATTTCTAGAAGCAACAACCAACTACACTAAGAGAAAAACCTACCCAACTACGTGATCAAAATCATTAAATTTGAACCCTTTTATTATCTCTATGTACCAAATTGCCTTACACAATCTATTATTATCTAGAAGTTTCATTATACAACCACTAGTGAGACACATTATTCCTTTATGTTGATATATTATGTTTTGTGACCATACACAATATTTGTAGAAAATTTTAATGTATGTATACCCACCTTTAGTAACTAGACTATCGTGTCCATTATTTACCATCTATATCCAAGCCATCTATTGGAACCTTGCTCTTGGTCTCAACAACTAGAGAGTTTCCATGTATCCCCAGTGTGATACCACAATAGTGGGTTACACTTTTTTGCCTAAACAGACACTGAAGTCTACATTTTGAGAAAAAACTTTCACATTCAGATGCATATTGTCGTTAAACTGTTTGAAATCGGAAGATGAAGTAAACTAGAGTCTTTTAGGATTTTCTATCTAGATTCTAATTTTTTTTTTTAATTGATTTTAATGGTTTTTTTTTCTCCCACTAAAACTGCTATGCTTCTGAAAACGTCATTTTCAAAAAGGTACAATGACTTCGTACAACATAATTTTTTTTCTAAAATAGATATCAATGTATTTATTTCGAATTTGGTTTTGTAACATCCATACGAAGGGCATGCAATTGGTTTGACGTCATTATCATGATTATTTCATATTTTATGAATGTTTGAAGTAGAGTCAACCGTAATTTTGCATACCTTGACTGCGTAGCTGATAACTTGTTGTGTATTTATCGAAATTCAAAATTTTTTTTTGATAGAAAGAAGGCTCGAAGCCGGAGGGTACTGTTATTTTTCAATTTTTTTTAATCTTTTATACTATTTTTCATTGAACGTCAAACTTGGAGGTTTATATTCGATAAAAAACCTACATTAGATGCACGCCAATAAACATAGACCTAATTAATTCAAAAATTGTCAAATATATATTCGTTAGAAATCTCATTCAGTGTAATTGTGTGATGAAAAAGGACACCTCCCTATTCTTCCATTTGAGCCCCATGCTTGAGCCCCGAAGCCATCAAAACTGTAGATTTTTGTTAGCCTTTGGAAATGGCCTCTATTCAGAGACTTTCGATAGAAAGTACTTTCGATCAAAACTAATTAGTTTTGATAGAAAGTACTTTCTATCGAAAGTACTTTCTTAGTTTAAAGTCGGCATGGGTTGAAACCCACCAAAATCTTCACTAGTCAGTTTCGATCGAAACTAGCTTAGTTTCGATAGAAACTAAGTTACTTTCGATCGAAACTAGGCAAAAAAGGTAGTTTCGAACAAAAATAAGAATGTTTCGATCGAAATAATTAGGTACTTTCTATCGAAAGTAACCGACTAAATTTCCCACCTAACGGATTTTGTGAAGAATTTCTTCCTCTGAAAAAGTGTAACCCACTATTGTGGTATCACCCCCCACCTTTTCATCCTACAAAAAATATTCCTCCAAAGTAGGAATATCCAAAAGAGTTTCTCTTATAATTATATCAATCACAATTCTTGGTCTCTAACAATGGGCAGACAACTGGGCATAAAACCTCAACACAAAGACATAACGTCTTTGTTGAGTAGCCACCAAATTCTATGATTGAATCTCATTTATCTTATCAACCCAAGGATGTATGACTTGAAATGGGACATCATTGTTTGTGCACTGAGAGCTTTTGGAACTATTTTATCCAAACCTTAAACAAATGAAGTGTTGAAATGAACAACATGAATGGAACACACCTAATATACTCCAACTGCATTCTTTTAAAGAGAAAGTTAACTAAAACGTACTCATTCTGAAATAAAAAATCTCCTAGTTAACAAAGATAACTATTCTTCTCTACCTTCGTTGTAGGAACAATCACAGAGTTGCAATTTATGTGGTTACAGGAACAGTCAACTACTAAAAATAATGGAAGTAGAATGAAAACAACTAGAAAGAAAATATATAGAATCCTCACCAAGTGGGCCCCCTTGGGTTAGTCTCCCTAATGATTAATTGCAACCTCAGATATTACACATTCATACTATCATCGTCCATTCACACTAATAACAAAGATAGCAAATTTTGGTCTTTATTTTAAATACTTGAATAGTAAAATAGAAAGTATATTATCTCCTCATTAAAAACATGTTACCGATTTTCAGTACCAAGCTCAATCAAGCATAGCAGCCATATTTTAAAATAGATTGAAGTGCATTTTCTTTCTGCTAGATAGCATTCATATGCATAAAGAAAAGAAAAGAAAAGAAAATAGAAGATTACATTGTTTCATCACATCATGATGATGGCTGTTATACAAAAGTACATAAACATTTTGAAGGAAAATTAATATTTGTTGACAATATAAATGAACCATGTCTCACACAATCCATGAGACTAACCATTATAATGCAAATGAAAAACAAATCATACATTTGAAGATGCTAAGAAAGGAAAAATGCATAGTAGTATAGGGTGACTGTCATTGCCTGGGTGACAAGTTTGGTCGAAGTGATCTGTTGTGACTTCAGAGCTCCTATTTTCCTTTCATCTGACTAAGGCTTCCTTGCTCCTCTGCATACCTACATCTTAGAAGAGAAATGATGTTAGATCTTATAGATCTAATCGATGACGCATTATCCTATACTACATATACCTGCATCTGCAAAAATACATGTTCTTCACATACATGATAAAAGATAGCTAATCACAGACATCTGGGAAAATAGGAAGTGTCGCAGTGAAATTCACATGCCTTTTTTTTTATCTAACTTGTTTGCTTCATATGCAGATACAGGTAAAGTTTCATTGTTGATGGCTTCATCTAATTTTTCAGCATGTGGGGTAAAATGGGCTCCCACAAGGGTTGAGCCCAACATGATACAAGGTGGCATCTTTCAGCTACAGGGTACATACTACTATAGGTTCAACATTAAATGAGTTGTGATCATATTGAACAAACATATAAAGGTCTATAAGAACGGTTGTTGTTATAAACAGTGAGCAACATTAGAGATGTATGCTCAACATTATAGTAGAGATCAGTGTGAATGCAAAACTACAAGATCAACGCTATAAATCAGACTAAATGGAGATGTGCCAATTAGTCATAAGGCATAGTAATCTAGAGGAAAAGATCAATGTAATCAAAATATCAATGATAAAAAGACAATTCATGCTTGAAGACAAATACATTACTTAAAAAAAAAAAATCAGCATTAAAGTATAGTGATCAAAGAACTAGTAAGAAGCTTCAAGTCATGACAATGAACCTTAAGTAGGCATTCAACAATGCAAGGAAGTAGTGACATGGTGACAGTATATTTTTGAGCAGCATGAATGCATAGTTACAACTACAAGAGATACCATGACATCAATGAGACTCTAAATCATGCTACAACAAAAAACCTAAGATCTGCAGCAGCAGTCTCAAGACATTCTAGATTACACAGATTCATGAGCATAATACAACATAATAACTAAGGGACATAGTTACTTCAATGGAGCAATTGCAGTGATATATAATACATTGCTTGATATGGGAGTGAATGGAGTAGTACCTCATATGCATTACAGTGAACAAAACAGAAGATCTTAATGGTCATTAAAATATGCGTACAACCACAACCATATCAAATGTAGGATGTCAATTGAGAGAAACCACCAACAAATGCATCACGAACATGACATTCCAAGAGGATAAAGTACAGTCAAGTGAAAAGGTGCTATAATATATAAGTTTGGAGGTGTCAATCTTGTAAATCCCATATATAAAGACACTCTAATTTTGATTAGTGCCAGTCACACAACATAGAGTCAACAGTCAGATGTCACAAATATTTTGGTGACATTTCTTATGATAGATGCAATCAATGGATAAAGTGCAGGGAATGGAGCAGCAATATTCATTATCACTATTAAGCTCGCAGCCATATTGATTATAATGATACATCATAGCAATTTATTTTGGAGACAAAAATTTGATCTTGTGAGCTGCAAAATCCAAACTAGAATAGAAAATTTTAATTACGAAGCAACATGGTATCATGAGAATATGTCGCTGAAGTTCACCATTCTAACAAAAAGAAAGCAATAGTTTGAACCAAAGTGGACAACAATTCATCGAAAGAGCTCCTAAATCATTGAAAATCTCTAGACTGTTACAGTCCAATAATAGAAATGTAAAGGAACATATTAAGAGGTTTCTTGATTCAAAATATTGAGGACAAATAATGTTCCATATTTTCTTTGCTACTAAGGATGCCTAATGAAGTGATCATGGATAATTGCAAAAAAAAACCATTGAAGGTGAGTGAACAACAAACCTTTGTACTCATCATATCAATGCAAAAAACACTTATCAATGCAAAGATAACATCGATATGTTTCAAAGCAACAACAATGACATGAAGGTTGTTGTTGTTGTAAAAGAGAGCAAACTTTAAGATCAGACACATCTTTTCAACCATTGTTAGTCAAAAGATGCAAACACAGTAGAAAATTTAGGTATTTTTAAGTCACAATTATATTAATGGTGCTGCTACCATACACCTATCATGAGTGATCTGTTATGTCAAAACCACCATATAAATTGTCTAAAACAAAGACATCAAGAGCATGTAATGATGTTGGTCAACCAATCAATATAAGACATAATCATACAACAGTTTACAAAGAGAAAATGATGAAGGATATCCATTAGAAAAACAATTCTAAAAAGAAAAATTTTACTTTTGAAGTGTTCTTTTTAACGATTTTATTTTAGTTCATTCACTGTTGTATGAGAGGATCTGTTGTTCTATGAAGGGGATTCTCCACCTTTTGGTCAAGGGTCTGACAGGGAGATAGTTTTTAGACATAAATGACAATCATGTTCATGGTACAGGAAACCTAATGAAAACACAAGACAACAATTCCATGAAGAGGGATAAAATGTGTTACTCAATATGAGTCTTGAAGGTTGTCATTAGTATTCAAGTATCCAAATTGCCAGTCGGTATCAGAGTCAAGTCAGACTAGTCGATAATAATCACAGAGTGCAGAGTTAACTGAGTACAGTGATCAAGCGTACAGTTAACCGAGTATAGTGATCACCGAGCAAAAGACTTACCGAGCACACAATTTACACCGAGATACACAAGGAACACCAAGCACTGAGAGACAATATTTACCGAGTAAACCAATGGTTACATAAAAGTATGAATAGGCACATCAATCTAGGTAAAAAATTTCTGCTGAGATGGATAACGGTTTACATTGATCGAGGAGGACATTAATTACACATGCACTCATTAATTGTTTATATCTCCTATGTATAGATGATCAAGGTAAAATTTATACACCGTTGATCTTAGGTTTTCTAAGATACTATAAAACCCTAATTAGGTCAAGAGGTTTGATATATGTAAGGATAAGATGTCATTTTGTAATGTATGATGATCAATTAGCCTCCATACTAAGGACATCAGGAGATCAAACAAGGGTTTTAGAACAAGGACTACATTGTAGCATTCTATTTTCAGAACAAAGACAAGGCTACAGAGCAGAATAGAAGGTATTATTAGTCACAGTAAGATGATAAATTCATTGTACTTAAAGGATTTGTATTCACAATATTGAGATTGTAATTTGTTCATATAACACATTTTGTTACTCTCTAACAATTATAACAATCCTAAAATCTCCCAACATAGTAGACTTAACCGTCTTTGTATAAATATCCTAACAGAGTGCACACATACTTTGTGTTGCTAAATCCTCACACGAGGTAGATCTAATCGATCTTATTGATACTCCTAATAGGGTAAGGTCACCATAAGTGATCAATCTTTGTAAGCTCTAACATGCTACTTTATTATTGCAGTAGTGAAGCTTTGTGGGTCTCATCCCCACCGCATTTTTTACCTTCTAACAGGGATTTTCTGCGATACCAAAATACTAGTGTCATGTGTACTTAAGTTTCATGAATGTTTATTGTTTTTTTACATGCATTTACATTTCAAAAATGACATTACATGTTTGGTGAAAGTAATCTACTCAGTCAGTTATAACAATATATGATTACAAAGATTTGTTTGAAGAGTTTTTAAGGGTACTGATTCACCCCTCCCCTCTCAGTAGTCACCTTTCTATTATTCCAATAATTGGTATCAGATCTAGTTCTCTTGTTTAGAAAGTTTAATCACTTGAGAGAAAATATTTTACAATGGAAAGGTATACGCTTGATAAAACTATTGAGAATCATAAGTTACAGTTGTGGATCTACATCGAACAATACAAAGAAGCCAAGGAGAAACTCAGGGAGATGTTGATTAAGAGAAAAAGACATGACATCTCACTTTCATGAGACTGATTATCAAGAATAAGAGATTCATGATCCATTTGACACATCTGGATCTGAATCTGGTAGCGTATTGGATGCATCTGAAGGAATCCTATCAGAGCTATCTTAGAGAATCAACAACTTACTAAACAAGTGAAAGCACTACATATTGGTCAAGATACACAAATGATTAGAATGGTTGAAGTCTTGAATGATGCTAAGAAAGCTGAACAAGATAAAAACATAGTTATTGATGACAAAAGAAAAATAACTGAAAAGTTACAAGAAAAGGAATCTGAGATAATGAGACTTACTGAACATTACTTTGAGATCACCAATCAAATGGTTTCTATGATTCATGAGGCCAACCGAGTGAATATTGAGCTTGCTAGAAAACTAGAAGATATTGGTGAACTAAAAGAAGAGAATGAAAAAATGAGAAATGAATTGAAGATTCTACAACAACATAATGAGGTGATTAAGAGATCTGAAGACAGTACTAAGAGAATGGATGAATTTTTGAACAATTAAAGAAGACTGAACAACAATACCGGATTAGGGTATACCGAGAAAGGAGAATCATCAAATCAAGTTGAACAAAAGAATATCTACTCAAATTTGAAGCCTAACAAACCCTCATGCCATCACTATGGAAAACCAAGCCACACATCAAATGTTTGCAGGAGCAAAGAAAAATGTATTTCTAGAAACTCTCCTAAATTCAATGTGTTAGATTAATAAGCAGAAAAATGCAAATATTAATGCACGGAAGAGAACACAAAGACACAGAGATTTAACGTGGTTCACCAAATCCCTAGGCTACATCCAACAACAACGAGTCCAATATCTTTATTATTATCCAGTAATTACAATCTGAAACCTGCAACTCATTACCGTCACAGGAAGCTACGAAAATCTCTCATACAATGAAATATCAAAACCCTAAGCCCTTTTCACAAGCATATTTGACCTAACCTAATTAGGGCAAAAAATACCCTGAGCTTGGGGCCGATATAGATATGTCTGGGGGGAAACCACGCCGAAAGAAACTGAGTCTGATTAGGCTCCACATACATAACAATCTTCCACTTGCAGACTAATCAGACTCCACAACAATATCCTCCCACTTGGAGACTGATCGACCAAACCTGTAGCTCCCACTGGAATAAAGAAACCACCCTGGACTCTGCTGTTCTTTTATTTTGTTTAGTCTAGAAGACCAACCGAAGCTAAAGAGGAATTCAACT